>JAVQJF010126088.1:0-13226 GCA_036023855.1 Gadopsis marmoratus | reverse complement strand
ATGTAATGACAATGAAAATGTTAGTTGTAAAATATGTCAGATGTAAAAAATACAGTCTCTCTATAGTAATAGATCAAATGCAAAGTATCAAAAGGATACTTGCTGTCCTTGCTTTTGTTGCTGTATCATTTTACAATGGCAGTAAATGTCTATGGTTCCTGTAATACAGGCAACATGCTGTCTGTAAGTATTGTCTATTTACTGTACTCATGAATTGCATTTGTTTGCTATCAATTTCTTATTTACAGTGGGTAACATAAAATCTGTGAATTACAGTCTATTAAAAGTTGATTTACATATTAGGAAGCTTTAAGATTTACCTGTAAATTATGTTGGCCTCAAACAAAACAACATAACAAACAGTGCTTCAGTTCTTCTCTACATTATAAAGACAGGTCTGTCTGCAGCAAAATGATGGGTTATCGTTCATGAATCTTTAAATGTAGTTAGCTATGTGACTTTGCTGTCAGCAAACAAGATAGTTGCACTATCAGGGTATGAGCTGAATTCCTGCCCTTTCATAAATATGCATTATTGCTTTTTTCAGATTTGTATCTTTTATTTATATTGTGTATATTAATACAGACCATGGGAGCATGTCACACCAAAACACTGGATGCTATCTTTTCAAGATTTTTATAAATATTACATAAATCAATTTGATATTTTGTTCCAAACCAATAGAAAGCTCTGTAGATCCATCTCCTATTTGAATTGCCTGCTTAATTTTCATTGTGGGCTGTTAAATCACACACATTGTTAAATACCAATGTGGAAAAAATGATCAAGTAACCTCAAAACCTGTTCTTCAGAATTCCAAAACAGAGGAGAGTAAGATGGATATTTGGTGGCCAGAGGCTGCTCAGTTATATGCACGGTGTAAGTGGATGTTTTGGCCTCTTATGGTAAATGGTAAATGGACTCTTTCTTATATAGCGCTTTTCAACTGAAACGGTTCCCAAAGCGCTGTAACAGTAATCTAAGCTTGAACAGTAGTCTAATTATCCATCTCTATATTGACAGACTTTTTTCCTTCTTATGGTATCTTTCTTTACTAATTTCAAGCATCTTGATTTCAACATTTCATATTGAAAAAGCACATCAGCAAAGGTTTCTTGGTGTTGGAGCCTGTCCCAAAAGCTTTATGGATCTGTATGCAATATTAGAACTTTCACAAAACAGAACAGAGAGAAATGCGCTATTAAATCAGTCCCACAAACGCACCAGCTACCAATGCAGCCACCAGAGTCAGTCAGAGATGCACGCTTGTGGTTCAATCTGACCCCCAGCAGGTTACATTCTGTAGCCTGCTGGAAACATAAGGACGATTATGGCACACTAGTACTGTGGACAATCCAACAATTGTGATGAAGATTCGCTGTTACATTGTGGATGTCAAAGGTCTGCGGTTTATATTCTGTCCAAAAACATTATTGTTCCTTGGAGAGAACACAGACTGCAATGATTGAACTGCAAATTACTTTCAGGACCTGGAAGTCGTAAAATGTTGCTATGAAAGAATGTCGGATGTGGGATTTCTGCTTTTGTGCTTTCCCTCAGCATTGTTTCTTTTCTCTCTTTTTCTTTTCTTTTCTTTCTTTATTCCTAAGAAAGCAACATTATATTTTGGTGAACCCCTCTTGTTTCTGTGCTTGGATGAGTGGGAATGGGATATTTGTGAAATTCTGTTTGGGAGTAGGCTGTGTCTTGTTATATGTCAAACTAAAAGCTGAAAATGATACTAAAGGTTTGCACTTGAATCGATGGATGTTTATTGGAAAAAGGAATGAATCCACCATAATTTACTCATAATGTAACACAATGCAAAGCAATAAATTAGACTTCTTGGAGCAGCAGGAGCCGCTGAAGCCTGCAGGCTGCTGTTCGGGTGGGTGTGCCTTGTTCATTCATAAAGCGTCATTACAGTGGAGGATATATAAATCTCAGCCGCAGCAGGTTAGGGTTACTCATTCATCAGGTGTAAATTAGTCCCTGACAGCAGTGCTCAGATCAGCCAGGTGCAGTCATGCTCCGTCCTGCCCGCGGACTCCAGCTCCTCGCGTTCCTGCTGCTGCAGAGCAGGTGCAGCTCAGCTGTTCAGAACAACGCCACAGAGTCCGTCAATACTCAGCCGGTCCTCGACATTCAAGACAGGCCGGCTAATGAAGATACAAACCAAGCCAGGAATGGCGGGAGACGGCTGGCTGACCCTGTAAATAATGGTGAGTCCAAACGGTTACGCATCATTTTGAGGTTATTTTTTTTGTCTTGCTCAGTAAAGCTTAACATATATTGCTTCAAATTGAAGTTTGGGTGACTGCTGACCGAATAGATGACACCATCCTCTCTTAGTGCAGTTCTGCATGCTGGCAGGTGCAGCAAAGGGAGATTTGATCCCGTTGTGTTTTTTAGTAATAATAGTTTCTGAAAGTCCAAACTTTTCAAAGAGACATATGTGAAAAATTGCATTCAGCATTATTTCTCCTGTAAGGTGACTGCAGCATAACAGTTATCACCCTGATTTAAAAGTTAAAAAAAAAGTCAAAGTAAGGGGGCATTATATGGCTTATTAGACTTCATTTTGGGATAAAAGAAAGAAACAAAGAAAGAATGAAAGAGAGATGGTTCAGTTGTGCACAGGCAAAAAAGTCTATTGTTCACGCAGACATTTTTGTGGTTTTATTATTGTTTATTTATCCTTGGCAAGCAAGTGAACAAAGTACAAAGAAATCACAGCTCCTGCTGCCATACACCCTCCCAGGTGCAAGTTGGTCCTACCTGCCTACAAACCTGAGGTGCCTATTGTGCTGCCCAATTCTTACATAACAAAAACAAAATGGATAATGAGCAAATGGAAATAGTAAATGTAAACGTAAATGTAATTTCAGTAAAGCCAATATCTAGAATTACTGATATGCTTATGTAGAACAAACTGCCTGGTGATGACTAGCTTCTACAAGCCCTTCACATAGAGATTGTCAAACAGGGCAATTTTGTGCACATTTAACACATTTACCATAACAGCAATAAAAAAGTGCTTTACACGTTGCATTAAATAATTAGAACAGGATAAGACAAAACATCAATTAAGAAGACCTCTCACTGAAAGTAACAAAGTAACAGTAAAAATAGTAGTGGAAACAAAAATCACTAACTAATCACTGAAAAAGACTAACCTGTTTGAGACGACTGCATGGGTCAGCTTTTCGAAATCTTGCTTAGACATGAGTCCTCTTACTCTAGCTGTATTTTTAAATGATAAAAGGATGACAATGTAGAGATTTAGTATTGTCCCTCCAGGGAGTTGGGGAGACCGATCAATGCAGCAGAAGCTGAGATATCCTGGCTTTCAGTGCCTGGTATGAGCCACTCCCCACAAATGCTACACTTCCCATAATGCAACTTGATAGCATAAATTATTAGATTCTCCCTGTCTGGTAAATATCCAAGTCTTTCAAGCTCAACACACTCAGAAGATTGTAATGTAAACTTTTTGTTAAAAATGTGAACAGATGTCATCACTATGACATCATCAGGGTTATTTTCTCAGACCTGACAAAGCTCCTCCACAGCCACAGAAGACATTATACAGCTGCTTTTGCAGGCTGAGTAGTACACCTTACAAATTAACTTCCTGTGTAAAATTGGTGAGTGCCCCTTTAAAGTTACTTAAAAGTTACAGACTCTCACTTCAAAGTAGGCCATTATTTCGCAGACAAAAAAAGCACTCTATTCAACAGCTGTACATAGCAACACACGCTGTCCTGATTATCAGCCAGGTTTTGCAACCAAAACTGAAGAGCAATATTTATGTACTGCAACAGTGGTTGCAGGGAGGTGGTCAGGTGGACATGCAAAGGAGGATGCAGGACTTTAGTTTAATAATCCTGTACTCACCATAAGCAGATATTTTGATGGGAAACAAATTACATTCTTTTGTCAGTGAACTATTATGTTCAGTATCAGTAGTTTTGCAACTTGCCAGATTTGTTGATTAACAACAGCGTAGCGTAGTTAAAGTAAGTGGACAACTCCATCATTTGCCATTTTCTCAGGTGTAGGTCTGAACAGTGGCAGTATAAACAGAGCATACCTAAATGTAATTCACTTTCCGTGTCTCAGGCCCAGACCAGAGTCAGGTGGGCTGCAGGGAGCTGAGGTCTACAAAGTACATTTCTGATGGCCAGTGCACCAGCGTCAATCCCATTAAGGAGCTAGTGTGTGCTGGAGAGTGTCTGCCGGCCCACCTGCTGCCCAACTGGATCGGGGGTGGGGGGAACACTGGGAGGTACTGGAGCCGCCGCGATGCCCAGGAATGGCGCTGCGTCATTGACCGGACCAGGACCCAGCGGATCCAGCTGCAGTGCCAGGACGGCAGCTCCAGGACCTACAAGATTACTGTGGTGACCTCCTGCAAGTGCAAGCGCTACTCCAGACAGCAGAATGACTCAGGACACAAGGACACATCTGTCCACAGTGGTAAACAGAGGAAAAATCAGAGGAGGGCTGGACACCCTGAGGAGAGAGCTGGGGGGCAGTCTGACAATTAAAACCCATGTAACCCTGCAGTTACAAAGGAAATCTCCTAACAGCCACATCTGTCTTCATCATGAAGTTTATGGATGAATTATAAGTGTGCAAATAATAACCAAATATTTAAGAGCCAGGGCAGATAGAAGTAAAAGTGAATAGTGTAGATTTGTCTCCAGACTTAGATTATTGTGACACAGAAGACTGTTTTAAGATTAGTCTGTGGCCCGAAGTACAGCTTCGTTAAAGGAATCCTTCAAAATTTTGGCATTTATTTGCTTTCTTTCATAGAGTGAGATGCTCAGATGGACATCAGTCCCATGTCTGTGTGTTAAAGTGGCAATAGAAACTTTTCAGTGTTTACCTCTTTCTGCTTTGGTTGTGCCTAAATCCACTTCTTTGTCCTCGGCAGATTGTGCCTGCTAGCAGACAGATCTGCACAGTGAAAGTGATGCTTATAGGAAACCAATCTAAATGCAGATAGTGTCATTATTCTATAGCCTTTACATTATGCAACCAACATTTACTTCATAATAATAATTTAAAGCAAAAAACGTGTCTATTGCCACTTTAAGGACCTGGAGTCGGGACTAGCTTAGCATAAAGACTGGGATCAGGGGTTAGCGGCTAGCCTAGTTCTGTCCAAAGTTAATAAATTCACCTAGCAAAACCTCTACAGCTCACTAAATTAGTGAGTTTTACAACACTTTTTTTTCCACTTTGTACAGAACCAGCCTAGCTGTTTCCCCTTGCTCATGCTAAGCTAGGCTAATTACATCCTGACTTGAAAATGTTGAACTATTCCTTTGATATGAACCAACTGTTAACTAGCCAGCACGGTCCATTAGTAAAGCAAGTAATGTTAATTTTAACGGAAGTCGAAGGAAGGACCTGGGTGTGTTTGTCTGTTATCCCAAAATATAAGACCTGTTTTTGTAGCATGCAACTAGTGGCCAATTCTAACAATGCCATCGATTAGATTAACTTGCATGTGCACAAATCTGACAATGGTGGACACTTGACCAAATGATGTAGCAACAAAACAAACTGACAATACAGTATCTGAACACAAAATCAGATGGTCAGATGTATCATAGGGCTTTCACACCAAGTGCGCAAGTTCGACATTGCTCAGAGCCGGTCCATTATTTAAAAAATAAAAAGCGCTGTATTCAGTAGCTGTACAAGCCATAGCAACACACACCATGCTGATTTTCAGCCAGGTTTAGCAACCAAAGTAAAACAAATTTAACCCGGATTCCAAATACACTGACCTTAACGTGCGCCCAATGGGATTCTGGCATTGGCAGAAGTTATTACAGTGATCATTTTACTGTAGAGGAGAACAGGGGAAAAGTTCATTTTGTGCTGTTTGTTTTATCTGTGTATGTTTTATCAGATTTTTCTGAGTTTTTGTGACTCTACTCTATGATTCCACCGGGACTGGCTAAAAGACCTCGAGCATTGTAGAAAATATAAGAGGGTCAGTGATACCAGCATCATCAATATTGTGATCGTTTTAACCATGTCTCCTAGAAATTACGTTTATATTGCTAACTTCTTTTTCAAATTACATTGTGGTAGCAAACGTAATCTGTGGCTGGATTATAGTATATTTACAGACAACGTTTTTTTTGAGTGAATGAAGAGCAATATTTATGTACCGCATCGGAGGCTCTGCCACCTAACCTCTAGCTGTGACATTTTCTTGGAAGTAGGTCTGAACAGTAGCAGTATAAACAGAGAGTGCCACATGAGAATGAAGTAGATCACACATACATGTAATTCAGTTTACATGCCAAATACGTTAATTAACAATATTTCTTCGTTATGTTAAGAGAAAACCTAATTACGTTTCCTTGAAAAAATATTTACTGTTGCAAATGAGGTGTATATAAACACAATTTCTAGGAGACATTTTAATCTAGTCCATTGCATCCCAGTTAGCTCCTTTGTATGTGCTGCTCTTCATGCACTCTACCTCGCTTGAACTATTCACTCTTGCACATTTGGTCTGAAACTGCTGTCAGAGATGCACATCGAGCCACTGTTACTGTGGGCCTCTAACATTGCCAATAGGGGGCGTATTACCTGCATGTGACATGAGAGCCCCCACCACACACAAGGACTCACAAAGTACTGCCCAAATACAGTATGTTAATACAGGTTTGGTGGCAATAAAGGCGCTGTGTAATGTAGTAATATGCAACAGTCTATCAGTACAGGAGGTTTGTTTTGTGTTGGAAAAAAATGCCTTGATAGGTCATAGTTTTGGTTTATTGTGTCACAAATGGCAGGTAGTTTTGCCATAGAGCATCTTCATGTAAAAATAATAGTAAACAATAATCCATTACATAATTCAAAGGCTCAACAGACTTTCCAAGACATGTAAAACATTATGCTACCGTGTTCATAATGTTCATAAAAGTTTCAAATGTGAAGTTAGATTTATATAATAGAGTGATGTTTAGATAGCCTATAGCGTGAATGTAATGTACAATATGTGGGGAAAGTTTTATGGGGTTTTTTCGGAGTGAATAGTATGTAATTTATTTTTGTACCAGAACAGTTGAAGTTCTTTTTTATATTTTTTGCCAGTTTCTGAAATAAACACTTCAAGGAAAATTGTTTACAAGGCTGTGTTTCTGACATAGTGCCGCAGACATGCCAGACAGGCTCACTGCAAACAGGAACCTTCTAACAACAGAGGCATTAGTCAGTGATGAAACTCTCTTTTCAACCGACACCATACTTTGTTTTATTGTGAAGGGGATACTTTCCCCTCCAGGTTAGTGGGGCTTGTTCCAGCTGCAGCAACATGTTAAGACACCTTATTGTCTCATGTATCCGTTCATTTTTTTCGCTCTGAAAGCTGTGGGCTAAGGTAGGCAGTGAATAGAATCACCTGCAATAGATGACAACAGGATGTTTAACTTGTGTTACCTGCAGAGGAAAAGAATGGATGTCCCTTTGTCAACAATATCCTGTAGATAAAGGGGCATCAGAACAACGAAAGTCTAGGAATGTTGATTAGCAAGGGGTGGGTTGGGGGCATATTGCACCGTTTTTCAGGCAGTCTTTGAACAGGACTTGTATGGTTGGTAGCAGAAACATATCAATTGCTAAAGGTGACATTAAATAAATGTATCCACTCTGGACTGCTTTTATTCTGCTAATATTCCAAATGGCAATATTGCAAGATTGCACCCCACAACATGGTGGCTGTAGTTACATTGTATTTTTAACATCTTACAGGCAAACATACATTCACTGGTTAACACATGCTAATGTTAACACTGCTTTAACTATCCTTCCCATCCATATTTAAGGCAGATATACTAGTTATGACATTGAAATACAGCTTACATGCTAAAATGTTAATGCTGAACAAGCCGATACCACAACATCACCTTATGCATTTTATGGCTAATGTGTTTGCAAGCATTTGCCTAAGTAAGTCCAATTATCCCTCTCTGCTAGCTCTGTGTTTGGTCTCCACCAACTCCTGAGGCTGACTCATCTGGCTCTTCAGCTGCTAAAAGCTTCACTATGTTCACCTCTGTCTGCTGTTTGGTGATGAGCAGGTAGTGGACAGTTCTTAGAGCTCTTTCACTGAAAACAGCTGCTGCTGCTGCTGATGGCAACCAGGTTGATGAGAGTGCAGTTTGATGGCCATAAAACCAAAACAATGACCTTACAGACAGGAAAAGCTCTGTAAAGTATACTGCAGAGTCGCTCTCTCTGGGTGTGACACTTTTCACATTAATTTGATCAAATGTTAATATAAAAATATTGATTTGTGCAGCTTTAATAATAATACTCTGAATGGAGCCACTGTATATGAGTAGATCTTATAACAAATTCTATTGTATTTTTACTGAACTTTAACTAGTATTGGGATAATTTTCAATTGTGGTATTGCTGTTTTTACGTAAGCGGAGGAACTGAATACTATTTCCACCACTCTCTGTTGTAACAGCTGATGTCAGATAAATAAGAATTGTTGAACTGTGACTGTTCAACAATTCACATCTGCGAACTTAAGAGATAGAAACCCTATAATGGCCATTCATTCATTTTTCTTCCACTTTGCATCTCTGCTCCACGTTACTGTGTGCCGGGAGACCAATCATATTCGATGGTGATCTGGTTTGTGGTGGCACATTTTATTTGTGTGGTTGCCAGAGCTGAAGCTAACCACCAATGCGTAATACAGTGGTGGTTTCTGTGGAACTCCCCAATATCCACCTTTTCATCATAAAAGCTCACTTTTTGCAGAAAACATACAAACCTGGCAGCTCTATATAGACCTTAAAAGTGAAACAATGTGGAGGTTAAATGACAAGATTGTGTGGGAACGGTAAAAATTCAACAACAATACATACAACAATTCAGCAGCACCTTTACACGATCCATACACAAATCTACTCCTATGGTTTAAATAGACTCTGTACAGGGGCTTTGGAATAGATATTGGCCAGATGGTCAGAGGAAGTAGTTCAGATCCCCATGTCAGGTACCTGGACAATGTGGCAAAAAAAAAAAAAAAAATAGATGAGTCACACTGTCAAAGTGCCCTGAACTGCGTGACCCTGGTTCCCTCCAGCAGCTAAAGTTTGTTGCTTACTCTGTCAACATGAGCGTGGCTGCCAGTTTGCAGCCCATTCAGCACGCCTCTTTGCTTATTTCAGTCATGAAACCTCCCCTACAAGCTATAATTACATGTCTATTGATGCACCCATTAAGCACGGGCTTACAATACTTTATCTGAACAGACTCCACATCCTGCCTAACCCTGGCTTCTTACATTAATAGAGTGCAGTCATTCTTTGAATACATCAAACACACGTTTCTACCTGCAGTGTTCACACATGATGAATGAATAGCATTACAGCACAGTCAGTGATACTGCTGGCCTCTTAAAAGTCATGGATGTAGCATCACAAGTGGGTGTCAGGAAGCCATGTGGTAACAATCCAGACCAGAACAAGCAGCAATTAATAATGAGATAATAGAGTGCCACTGCTTATAAAGCCCATCTACCTGAAGTGTTAATCTTCCTCTTTCCTATATTATGAATCATATGAGGAGGCTATTGTTACTATTGTATACATCAAAGAGAGGGTGGGAGCCACATCAAAAGCTGCAGAAAGTCATCTTCTGCAAACATGCTAAGTAAAAAGACCAAAATAGAATCATACAAAGGTCCATTTTGTGAGTGTCCTGAGGCCTGAAGCTGTGAAAGGTACCTGCTGCTGGATGTCTGTCTACATGTGTGTTCTGCAGTCAATAGCCTCAATCATTCAAAGAGAGTTTAATCTCTCTGCTGCAGACACACCTGTTTCTCATTCAGGCAGGATGTTAGTGAAGGATGGCCTCATAGCCACAACGCTCCAAAAACCCTCGTCAGACAAAGACACTGTGTTTCACAGCCACACAAGGATCACATGTCTTCTCTCTCTCTCCCCTCAAAGCAGCCCAGAGAAGAAAAGACAAAACAGAAGGAAAGTAGAGTAAATAGCATACTTTCAACCAGTTTGGGGTTGACTGTTCTGTCACTGTTTGCATTTGATTTGGAATGAGTTGCAATGGTGGCAAGGAAGGAGGGATGACTACAGATCTTTGAATTGGTGTCAATGACAACGTGACATACATTGCCAATGTTTATTAATGAATTATTGCTATGATATCAACAGTGTGGTTCAGATATGGTTACAGTTACCTGTACCTAAACCTAACTGATTAACAAAACAATGACCAAATGGGAAAATAATATCTTATTCACTTACTAGCTTTTTTCAGGGCTTTCAACCATATCACGTAATCTTCATCAATGTATGGAGTTGCTCAGTAGTCATAGGGATGGATCTATTAACAATGCAAACTTAGCAGCTGTTTTGATTTCATCAGTAGCACTTTTAACACTTTTTTCAAACACACATATATCGGCCAGGCTGATATTGGCCAATATTGGTTCACTGATCAGTATCTGCATATGCATATATGATACATAGGTACATACAGATAACAAGAGAAAACAAAGAACAGCTCTCACACATTTCACATTTTAGTATTTATGTATTATTGTAATGGATGAAATCGTAACAGTTACTGAGCTTGCATGTCGACAGATCATCTCCATGACAACTGAGAATTTGCTGATGTGTGATAAGCCTGTAAAGAATAAACTGTGAACCTTAATGTGAAAATGTTAGGGAAAGATCATCAAAAAAGCCAATGTGGAATTTTCATCAAACCCGCCACTCAGGCGTCACAGTTGACCTTTGCACTAACCACTACCCCACCTTTTTCATGCATTAGCACCAAACATTGACATTGGATGTAAATTGTGTAAATAGAAGGCTTCAATATGAAAGTAATAATTCCTTGGGAGAAATTCCTAGGGGACACACAAGTGCTTGGCCTAGTGTCCTAGTAATAGTAATGTGTTAATAGTACAAGGAATCCTCAATATTATATTATATATTATGTTAAGGTATATTAAAACTTGTAACCTAACAAATTATTTAAGCTTACAATAAGGAACAGTGATCAGCAAATTGAAATAAATGATCTACTATATGTGATGTATTCTGTCACACCAGCATCAGCCGGAGAGCTTGGCTTCTTATATAGACACCCAGATGCTGAGAAGCTGTAACCAGCTGCCTCACTGGTCAATCACGCTCCTATTTGTATCCAAATACGAACACACCTAGCACAAATTGCACACACAAGCTTGTTTTGTAAATGATCAAACACTAACTATTTCTCAGTATTTTCTGTACACACTCTTTAACCAACAGCTGTTGTGTTCACTGTTGCTGGGTGACCTGGACACCAACATGAAGCAGGAGGCGTTTAGGGAGTGTTGTGCATCCAGTGTATTTTGGAATCGGTTTAACAATGAATGTTGAGTTTTCTACACATAACTGACAAGACAACAAAGACATTGTTGCCAATTGGCTCTAATGGCCTGAGAAAGGCTTACAATATGCCGTATTAGTAAAGTCATACTAATACCCTAATTTTACATGCTGTTATTTGTTAATATCTCATTTGTTATTTACTTATTGTTATATAATATCCTCTTTGTGTAGATGAGAATGAAGAAAGGATTAAGAGATCAAATTGAAGGAACATACAATGCGTGTGTCACATCCCTGTCTGTACGCTAGGTCCAGGTTCTGCTTTTCCCCTAAACCCTGTCTGTCCTCCCCGCCTATTCCTGTGTCCCACATGTGCCCCATCAGTCTCCTGATTACTCACCTGTTTTTCTGTGTATATTTAGCCTCATGTCTCTCTCCCTTCTGTGCCAGTTCGTTTGTACTCCTGAGTCCTATGTCCCAGAAACCTTGTTCCTAGTAATCACCATGATCTGTCTGCCGGTGTATAACCTTGTTTCCTTCATGATCCCCATTGCCTGCTCCTTGTTGGATGTGTTGCCTGTGTGACTTCCCTCTCTGTGTCCAAACCTACGACTGTGTGATTACCGCCCTGTGTACCGAACTGTTACCAGTAAAGTTCTGCTCCTCTACGTCTGCCTCCGGGTCGTGCATGTTAAAAAGGGACAAAAAGAAATCCATTATCAAATCTGTGCATAAACTTATTATTCTATATATATAGAGAAATTATTCCTAAATCAAAGATGCATCAGTCTGGTATATATATTTAATGTAAAATGTAAGTGTCTGGAAACCACTAGTATCCTACAATCTCAAAGGAATCCTACAAAGGAATGATTACAGCAAGCAAAACCTGTTTCAATATTCATTTGAACACCTAATTATTATTTTAAGACAGACTTGAAAAAATGTAAATCTATCCTTTAATAGTTGAGGAGATGACTGGTTTTGAAAAGATTTAACAAATATGTGCGTTAGATGGCGCAAAACATTCAAGCTAGTTCAAGCAGACAATTCTCTAAAGACAGCTGTTTTCATTGAAATGGCTCTAAAAAGCAACTGTACACTGCCTGTGAGAGGCAAACAACAGGCAGACACAGTTAGAGACTAGCCGTTGAACATATGCCAGACATTTCCCTCAGGAGTTGGTAGAACAGAGTTAAAAGGGAGTGAATATTGGACTTACATTCCACAGATGGACACCAGTCCTAATGAATAATGTTGCTCCGTTACTGC
The DNA here is from genome assembly GCA_036023855.1 of Gadopsis marmoratus. NCBI lineage: Eukaryota > Metazoa > Chordata > Actinopteri > Centrarchiformes > Percichthyidae > Gadopsis > Gadopsis marmoratus. The sequence goes on along the minus strand of JAVQJF010126088.1, from coordinate 555 downwards.
TGAATGTGGGAATAAGGAATTGTTTGCTAACAAGTTCACCATATCAACTGAAAAGGTAATGATATATTAATGTTATGTTCACAATAAAAGTTTAAATTAAAGTGTTGCTCAAAGCACAGGCCTGGAACTCACCTAAGAGGCGAAATAAAAAGATGTGCAGATTGAACTGTGTTGAACAGTGATGAGATGTGCAAAGGTTCTGTATGTACAAGTACATAATCCAGCGCATACTTAGTAGTAGTATAATAGTATAATGCCAGCACTCCTCGCATTATACTATTTATTTATTTTTATATTAATTAAAGAGCAGGAGAGCAGGAAATTCAATTCAATTCAATTCAATTCAATTCAATTTTATTTATATAGCGCTATATCGTAACAGAGTTATCTCATAGCACTTAATAATATAGAGCAAGTCTAGACCAACTCTATATGTTGTGACGCCCCCGTTGGCACGCCACCGAATTGACCCTCAGCCGACATGGGTAATGGAAGGACCAGACACCAGAAACACGGGTTAACTTAAAGATGGGTGTATTTCAACCGCTATTTTAT
>JAVQJF010126085.1:0-10765 GCA_036023855.1 Gadopsis marmoratus | reverse complement strand
AATAATAATAATAATAACAACAACCGAGTGAGAGCACGCTACCGAGGCGAGGTGGAGGCGGTGTGCGGGCAGTCGGAGCAGGTTCGCCCGATAAAACGAAGAGAGAAAGAAGGAGGAGGAGGAGGAGGAGGAGAGGTGGAGGAGGAGGAGGAGGAGGAGGAGGAGAGGGGGGGGGTCAAAAAGTGCGGTTTACTTTCCGATGTCGAGGATAAATAAGGCTGCGGTGCTGACAGGAGCAGGTGTCCTGCTGGTCGGGGATCGGCGTCCGGACGGAGCTCCTCTGTCTCTCTGTCTGTCTGTCTCCCCCCTCTCACTCCGTCTCTCCCTCTCTGTCCCCATTAAATTATTAGTTGTATTGACTCATCACTCCCCCCCTCCCCTCCTCTCCTCTCCTCTCCTCTCTCCTCTCCTCTCCTCTCTCCTCGCTGCCGCTGTTCCTTGTGATTCCCCTTTCTCCTCCTAATTTCAAATGGGTGGTGGATAGAGGGTGGAGGTGGGAGGACGGGGGGGGGGGAGAAGAAAAAATAGAAGATAGGAAGGCGCGCGGGGGGGCTGAGTGTGTGTGTGTGAGAGAGAGAGAAATAATCCCCACTTTAATGGAAGAAAACAGACGATTCCTCCGCACGTCAGGCCGAAAAGTCCTGGCGGAGACAAATAAAGTGGAGAAAGTGGACAGTGAGAGAAACCACGCACACGCACACGCACACGCACACACACGCACAACAGCGGAGGACGGTGGTGCGATTTCCGGCTGTTCGCGCAGGAATTTTTAATCAGCTTGATTAGAGTGAGGCGGTCCTGCATTTATTACCGGGTACACACACACACACACACACACCTAAATTGCACTATGTGTTGTCTTTTTTTACTTACTCGCTTTTTGCCCGATACATAGTTAACATTATACGAAATATTTTTACCTTCAGTGATTTGGGTTTAAAAAATAAAAAATAAAATAAAAAAGGGTTAAGGTGAACTATTTGACCTCCCGCCAGCGGAAGGCACTCTGAGGCAAACAGACGTCACAATTAGCTGAAGGGAGACCAGAGGGACGCCTTACATTTATATACTAGCTTGCATGTGTCAACAAAACAACAACACCTCCTATAACTTGTTTGCTTAGAAAAAATATTTTTAAAAAAAGGATTTGTTTTGCTTGCACACTCAGAATATAGGCGTCTTACTTCTTATGTGAACCGACGCCACAAACCACAAAGCCTAAAGAGTACGGCACATCTTTATTCAAGTGGAAAAGCTTCCATGTCCATCCTCATGGACTGTAATACAAAAAACTAAATATGTATATGTTTAAGTAGGTATAAATTTACATCTTGGCAATAATGTACACTGTGGATGTGCACTAATACATATTTATAACCTTTCAAAAGTGGGAAGGCTCTATTCTTCTGCACGCTGAAGGTGGAGAGCTACACCTCTGGTTGTAGGTTGGTGGTTGGCCAGAGGACAACTGCTGTTTCAAGGACTTCCCAGTGTAATAGTCAGTTGTAAATATGGTAAAATACATATATTCTGGCAAGTATAATCACCAAACAAAGGAAAAAAAATCATATATATTGTCAAAAAGGGTGTTTTTTTTTCCCCCTTTATATTCATAAAATTTAGGCCAGTTTGACGGCACATACCAGTGATGTTTGCTTAAAAAAGCAGTTTAACCTCTATATATGGCATTTCCTAACACTACATCTATGTAGATTATGTTCTTGTCCAAAAAAAAAATTGATTTCCCATCTCAGCATTTAGATTTTGCACTGTTATCATCTCACAAAGCTTCCCTCAGTGGCAGGCGATACTGTATCACGTCAAACAGGATTGTACCAAAATGTTAGACAAGCCCATCTCTGTTGATATTGCCAACAACACCCCGAACTGTCAAAGTGGAGGGAGAACTGGAACGAGGTAAGAAGGGAGAAAGGAGGGATGCTTAGAGGCCGGAGAGCGACACGACCTCTGCAGACAATAGCAAGCTGGAAGGTTTCCTCGAGTTGATGTGTGAGCTATTATTATTATTTTGTACTTATTTTATGAACCTTTCTGGCGGGCCTTGTTGCCTAGAGCAAACTGCAAAATATCAAACAATCACTGTTGATATTGTCAACAAAGGCCTGATATGACGTTTGTGCCTAACCTTAAGGTGGTCTAATAAAGGTAGTCTCACTTTGACTTTATGAGCAAAGGCCAGACTAATAGCTGGCTGACAATAACTGCACTACTGCTGTCTGCTAATGTGAGGTGCAGATGTATTTGTCTCTCCCATGAAGAACCAGAGGGGCGAGTGTGTGAGGCAAAGTTCACCGTCGAGACCACAGGCTTTTTTGTTTTACACACACATGAAACGTGGCCACAATCATATAAATAGTACGTAGCACGTAAAGCAGTGAAAGGCAATACCAAAGAAGCAGTCATCACCATTGTGCCACAGATTGAACATTGTGACCCCGACTCACCCGGGCCAGTATCCACATCAGGCTGCAATCGGCAAGCACGTCTGTCCACGTTGAGTAAGAACAAAAACAGGAAACGCACAGAAAACAGGAAGCGTGCATCACCTATCACGACGACACAGCCAGAGGTTTGCGAGCCGACCGTGGAGGTCAGGTGCACGCGAAATGCTACATGACACTACGTGCTTACTATAAAATCCTTGCAGGGCTCATAAACTCCCCCTGTGCGAGACCATAACTACGGCAGCGGTACGTCGTCCCACACAAAGCTGTTGTTTCATGAACAATGCAGCGCCACAGATGTGAGCTCCCCAGCTTAGCTTGACAGGAACCACTGTCAGGTGACAAAGAAACCCTACGGAACAACCGTGAAGAAAATCATTCAGATTTACGGAAGGTGTTTACACCTCAGTTTTAGGGGAAGAAATACGGGAGTTCTTTAAAAGGGAGAGTGAAACTGGAACAGATCAAAGAAGCAGTCGTGGAAGAAGTGACAGCATGTTTTAACAGCCCACAGTAGAAATGGTGCCGTTGCACCGCCCGTCCAACCCCTAGTTGCGAACCCGAACCATTGTTCCACCCACCCATGTGAGGTCAGAGGTTTGCTCATTTTAAAAAACACACTCGCGTCCAAAAAGGCTGCATTAGGAATTCACAGCAGAAGGCCAGCGCAGAAGCTTTTAACGGAAAAATACAATGTGAAACTCACCTTACGGACCTGAGATGGAACAATGTCTTGCAATATTGACACCTAGTTAGCACGAGGTGTAAGGTTTGAGGGGGCGGCTGCATTTTAAAAGGGTCCCACGTCTGTGGTTCCTCAACAGGAAATGGAACAGTTGTTGAAACTGCTTGTATAAGACCCTGACATTATTGAGCAGAGCCTGCTGCACAGATTCAGTGATCAATTCTTATCTTAACCATTCTCGGGGTTTCAGTGAGATGCCAGCACTGTGTACTAAACACAGCTGCGGTGTGCAGTGTGGTTAAATGGCTCCGCTATGTGTCTGAATAAAAGGACCCAAACTGTGGAGTAATTACTACATTTTCAGAGATTCACGCCGACATGAGATATTATTCAGCTTCTGAAAAAAAATGGGGCAAAGATTTCCAAAAAGGTCTCTGAAGACACGAAAGTGAAATTCACATGTGAACCGCGGTGTTTATCTTGAGCTCTTTGCTACACGATGGGTGCATTAAAGAATGTCCTGCGACTGTCATTGTGTGTCATCTTTACTACCAAATAATACATTTTAAGTTGTATTTTCTGTCTGAAATGGATGTGCGGCATTTCATGTGCAGAGTGTTTAATTTTTCCGGAACACGCCCACTGTTCAAGTTCACTGGTGTCACTGTGGTATGTAATAACATGAATCGCACAGGCAGGCTGCAGCCCCCCCCCACCCAAACCTTCTCCTCAGCAGATCACTTTGCATCACCTAGACCTGAACGGCAACGTTCTGCATGTTGACATGTTTTCCACGTTGACGTGTTTTACACGATGTTCACTGCAGCTCCTGTTTCTCTCTGTGTGTGTGTGTGTGTGTGTGTTTTTTCTCTCTCTCTCTCTCTCTCTTCTCTTCCTTGGCCGCAGTTAGCAGCGTTCGGAAAACAGGAGCGACGGTGAAAGCGAGCCATTGTCGGCAAATGCTCTTTTCTATCTGGCATGACGCAAGCAGCCGCAGTCATTTCCACTGTGATTGTCGGGCACCATCAGAGAGCATCGATAACCCCTGCCAGGCCTTGGCACCGCCAACAGGTGCCGGCACTGCCAGCTAGGTTGGCACCGACGTGGCTGTGAAAACCCTCTGACATCCAGAAGGGCACAGATTTGCACTGAATGCACCACTGAATCAACACTGCTGATTATCAATTAACATATACCGTTTTGTATCACACAGAAAAGAGGGAAAAATGGGTTTTGAAACACAGAAAGCCTGTTTAAAAATACTAGCTGTGTGCTGTTATAATCATCTGCTGAATACAGATTTAGCTCTGTTCAAGGTGGGTCTTTACAAGCCTGTGCGGCTTTGTGTCGGGGAGATACAGCGCGCGGTGCACTATGCAACTATGCACGTGCACAAGTGTAATTGTGCAGGCGAGATTTCGTGCCCGTTGGCTGCATTTGTAAAGAAAACGTGAAAAATGACACGACAAACACGACAGACTGGATGCTAAATTGCAACAAAAGGCACCTCATATTTAAATGTCAGGAGTCATAGCATTACACCGCAGATGCATTTCGCCTTCACTGCGTGCATTACCACAGGTACTGTATGTTTTCACCATAACACACTTATCAAATATATCACATCTGGCCTTGTGCTTTTCATACCACATGTTTATGTCTCAGGGGGAGTGAAATATTATGTCTGTTTCTTTTAGAAAAGACACCAATAATTAACACACAAAGGGGGAAAAGACTGAAAGTGAATATGAAAATGTATCACCGCTGGTTCAACATCGCGAAGCGTCTTCATTTACCGTGTCAGGCAAAGCCGGCGCCATCGCTTACTGTACGTAGGTGTTGTAATGTCTTCATGCTCGCCACTTGTGATGCTTCTAATGGGGCATTAATACGATTATTTGGATTACTAATACAAATTAGTCTGCGCATCCAGTCTGAGCGAACACAAACAGCACGGGGCTAAGCGCTGTCACTGGTTTGACTTTGAGCCTCTTTCTGCAAGTGTCTCCCGCAATAAAAAAAAACACACACACATATACATAATAGTATTATTAGAGGCTGCAAAGGATTTAATAATCTGTCAGGGGAAACGTGTCAAAACACGCCTGCATCCGTGTGGATGAAAGTCAGCGAGACAGAAGATGTCATGCACAGTGGGGGAAAATTAAAAAAAAAGGAAAACGAGGGAGGTGTGCAGGAGCTGCTAACCAACAAGCAGATAAATGAGTAGCAAAGGATTAAATCAATCACTTGTCCAAACACAAGCATTGAATTGATGCGGATAATATTTTATGTTTTAATACGTTTGATTTTTTATTATGAATGAAGTCACACAAAATGGAGTTTTTGACTTTTGGAATAAATACATGATTCTGCAGCACTTGCAGGTCATTATGTGGGTAAATGAGTTTCAAAATGAACCAACACATTGTTGTGCTAAAACAAAAGACTACGCTTTCTACAAAAAAAAGCCTAGATATCCGACATACCATGCGTCATAATTTTCTGTTAAAGGTCTCGTTTTGATCTTTGTCTTCTCATAGATGCAAATGTTCTTTATTTATTTTTTTTTTTTTTAAATGACTGATGTCCTGTTGCACAGAAACACAATCCGGGTTCACGTCTACATGGAGTTCAGGGGTTGAGGTGTTTCATTAATGTTCCCCTCATAGGACATCTGAGGATGCATGAAAAATTGCTTGATCATTTGTTACGAGGTAAGCACGGATAGACTAAATATTCCATTGTGAACATATCCTCCAAATCGAATTAGTTTCATGTTTTCCATTAGCCCCTCATCCAGCGAGTGTGGCTTTCAATTACTTGTGAAATAAGGCGATTTCTACATTTTCATGTGTCCGCGCTCCGGTGTGGGAGGAGGGAGAACGGAGGGGAAGAAAGAACAAGGGGGATGTAATGAACTGAGAGTCGACGCCTAAGTGCTTAATTGTTTTATAATCACATGAAGCCGACAGAAATAGAAGCGGAGCGAGTGGTCTCCACCTCAGGTCTGCTGACAGGAAGGCCCGAAGCCAGTTGCGGTCTCTGCGTCGCCGTGGAAGGCAAACACGGTTGCTCTCCCCTCCGGCGACGTATGAAAGGCAACTCTCACACCGCGTGTTCTCACGTCTTGACGCTCCACTCTCGACACCCACCCTCGCGATGTGTGGCGTTCACTGTACACAATGCAACTCCCACGCCGCGCGCACGCAGACACATGCACATCCGCTGCGTCGCGACAAGCGTGCTTCCGTTCTGCTCTGAACAAGGCCTCCGCCGTCAGGGACAGGGCCTCAGCCTGAACCCTGACGGGACAGTCGGCCTCGGTGTCATCAGGTCGACGTCGGTCGTAATTGACACCAAGCCAGGTCAGCTCAGGCCCGTGTCGGTCTTCCTCACAGGAATCTCCATTAAAGATTCAAAACTGCATCCCTCGCTGAGAGGACCTTTCACCGCCATGTTTACCACCCCCTCCCTCTCGCGCTCTCCTCGCCTTTATCGAGTTATAAAACCCATTAGTCATAGAACAACCGACGGGGCATCAGAGGCAGGGCCGTTTTTTTTAAAGAAATGACTTTTCTGTCACCGCTCGCTGGACTTCAGTCGCCACAAGACCGAACAATTAAACTCTTAATTTCTGCCTCGTTGGATTGCAACAAATAAGGCATTAACAGAGTTGGAAAGACGGCGGTGTTTGTGTGTGTGCGAGAGAGAGAACGAGACGGTGAAGGTGGCACCGCGAGCGGACAGACCGAAGGGGTGAGAAAGGTTCGCTACGTCCTGCTGGGTCTTTCCTGAGCTGCCGGAGAGGCAGTGAAGGGCACAGTACCCCGGCCTTGGGAGTGTTAAAGAAATGAAGGCAGGTGTTGGGATGGTGTTACTCGCCTCGGTGTGCGAGACGTGACGCTGTACGCCGAGATGAAAGGAGAGCTGGGACACGAGCTTGTGGGGGAAACGGCTCCTCATATCGAGGCTCAGGCAGAAGTACTGAATAAGAGGTGCAGACGTAAGGATGTGGTTCTTTATCTGCATATTTTTTTCTTTGCATATATAATCCTCTGTCAAAGGATTCACCATCCATCCACTGACAAACAAAACAGTTGATAAGGCAAGGGCATGTGTGTGTGTGTGTGTGTGTGTGTGAGTGTGAGAGAGAGAGAGAGAGAGAGAGAGACAGAGAGAGAGAGAGAGAATACAGTATCTGTTGAAATTGTTTCATTGGAGCATGTGGGTGGGTATTAACAACCTGATCTTAGAGGGATGCGCTTTCCTCTAAATCACTCTCTTTTTTTTCCTCCCTTGAACAAAGGATTCAGAAAAACCTACACAGATTGGATAAAGACAAGCATCGGAATAAAAGACAATGACTTCTATTTTCCCCTCACAAGAAATACTTTTTTGATTTTTTTTTTTTTGCAAACATACGTTGAGACCTGTATGGACGCGATTTGAATGGTGAAAACTTAAGACGTATATGTGCCTTCTTAAATTCTATTCGCCGTGGTAGCACGAAGCACGCTAAATAACAAGAACAACAGCAAAAGATAAATTAAAAAAAAATCAAACATAAGAGGGATGTCATTTTGTAAAAGCGTGACAAAAGCGACATAGCAGGACTTTGGGCCTCTTTTTTCTTTTTCTTTTTTTTTTTTATCTCCCGGCGAGAACACGCCAACCCATTCGACAAACGGAGCTGATTGTCAGGACCCAAAAACACAATGTGACGCTTTTATCACTAAGCCAAGGAATCTGGATCAACAGTATGCATACAAGCATATGCCAGAATAAATGCAGTCAAACATGCTGGGACAACATAACCCCCCCCCCCCTTACTCCCCTCCTCATCTCCTTTTCTTTTTTTATAAAGAACTTTCCAGATAATGACAAAATGAGCTGTAACTCCCGAATCACACACTAAGCACTCACCCAGGGTGGTAATGCCTATAACTGTCTGAGGGGGGGGGGCTCTCTCTTACATTTTTGAGCCCTGGAATGCAACGGTCCCTATTAACACACCAAGCTTTTCATTTTCCAAACTAGTTTCAACATGTCATCAGAAAAAACAAAAAAAAAACAAAAACAAACACACACAAAAAAAAAAATGCTTGGATTCATTGTTATCTTTCTCCTCTATTAGCAATCATAACAGAGCTATTTCATACGGGGGGGGGGTGGAATCCCCAAAGAGCCACACATTAAAAAACGAGACAGGCCTCTTATTTACTGGCGACAGTCTAATAAATACATTTGCTGGCAGCTAAACAGGTATTTACTCTGCTCCCTACCACAGGTATAATTTCACTGTTTGCTGAGCTGTTATTTTGCTACAGTGATAATTATCGAGGTGGTAAAGAAGGACGATTAATGGTTTTAGCCGAGATATCAGTCTCAGCAAAGTGAGCCACAGCCCAGCTCTAAACTCCCAGCAAATACTTGACAGTAGGGGGTTTTAATAATCTGCATCTCTTGCTGCGGGAACTCAGAGAACGACTAGCTAGAACGGCGCAGCTGCTTGCAGACACGCAGAGGTTTCTTCTCTTGGCACAGCCAAGAAACCCGTTCCCTGCGCGTTTTTCTTGTTCCTGTAGGCAATAAAGCTGAGGATTTCGGAGCACATTTCAGTTTGAAAATCGCAAGTGGCGGAGCGTTGCCAACGCCATCGTCAGATCAGGCTGTGCAGCACAAACAGCAACATTAACAAAAAGAAATGTAATAAAACATTCCAAAGAAAAAATTATCTGCGCTCTCCAAAGTGCAGACTAATTGGTCTCTCGGGGGCCACAGGACAAACTTTGCTGTCTACTCTCACTCTAGCAACCTGCTCCTCAGCGTCCGTTGACCTGAGACTGAGCGAGACCTCGGCACGCCGACGTGCAGCCGCCGTGTTGCACCTGACTAACCTGGCCCGCGCCGGCGGAGCGTGAGGCTTAATGAGGAAACGCACCAACATACAGCCGGGCAGCCTGACGTGACAATTAACGGAGAGCTGCGATGCAAATGTGTCGCCGGACGCCAGAGAGAGAGAAAGACAGCAAGAGGTCTCATGCCGTGGGTGAACATTACATGCCGATTTCCTGCTATTACACTACTACAGTACAGTAAATGCAGCGTGCACTAGTTTCGATTAGTTGTAATGAAAACTCTGTGGGGAGAACAGAAAAATCTGCGTACATCAAGGTTACACCTTAGAGTTAGAAGAAGGAAGGTAGAAAGGTAGAAAGCGCTCGGGTGCTTTCCCGGCTCTCTTTCTAATTGTAAATCAGAGTGGGGTTATTGTAAGGAGGGCGAGCGGCGGCAGAACACAGTCAAAGGGATTCATGACACGCCGATAAGCTGCGACAGATGTTTGGGCTCCGCTGCTGGATCTGTGCGACCTGGCAGTCACACGCAGCGACGCCGTCCTCACGCTCTGATTCTTGTCATTCCCGCCACGCAAGTTTACGTGGCGATACACTTTGCCAAACAGACCCGACGAGGTCGGCCCCGTGGAAACGTGACGCGTGCGTTGTTTATTTGTGCCACTTTCACAGCCACAAACTGACTTCTATTTTCATTCTTTTTTTTTCTTTCTTTTTTTTTTTTACAAAAAGAGAAAGGAAGGAAAAAAAAAAAAGAAGAAAGAAGTGGTTGTAACGAAGTCTCGGAGCCGAGCAGTAAGACCGAGAACTTTTCTTTCAGCTGCCGTTGAGGCTTTCGCCTTGTCTGAGGACTTTTACAAGAAGTGACACATGGCAGCCCGAAACAGGAAAAGGGCTGAGTGTGTCATTGCTGTCAGAGGCACTGACCAGATAAGCCACAGCAGCTTGAACTGCCACAGATCTGCAAAAGATGAAAGGGGAAGACTCACCGGTGCTGTGCCATAACCTGCTTTTTCCCATGCAGAGGTGCCATGCTTGACCTCGTAAATCGCATGCGAGCGAGCAGCCCGACAACAGCAGCGAGATAACGAGCACGCCGGTGACACCGAGGGCTGAAGATGATATCAGGACAAGTCGCCCTTCAATCCTACGTTTCTGATTTTAATGCAATACTTCGGAACCCTTTTAAGAAACGAGGGCCTCAAACATTAACCCCGCGAGCAGACTGCGCCCACAATAGAAACCCCGGCCCATCTCAGATGGGCATATTTGCGTCCGATATCTACGTATGAATAATCTTAAATATCAGAGCGAAAAAAAAGCCACTGGCCGTGCTGGTGTGCGAAATGTCAGCTATTTTCTACAAGGAGCAGAGAGTGAAACCTCTTTAAAAAACCTGCAAAACCACAGGACGCCGGTGCCCACGCAGTTTTGACATGGCAATACATCTTCTCATAACTGCTGTCTCTCTGTCAGGTTCTGGTTGTACCTGAATCTACTTCATCAGCACTGTGACAAAAGCCACAAGGCAGACCGGGCAGCAACGACTGCAACATCCCTGTATCATCACATCTACGCCGACCGCCTCGCACCAAGCCAGGCAGAAAGAAAGCAATGCATCCATTAACTGTTTGTGTCCCTCTTCTGAGTCTGCCACACCTTCCACCTCCTGGCAGCAGCCTTTTCTTTCCTTATTTTGTTTTTTTTGCCCACTCTCGGTCAGTGCAGTGTGTTTTGGGTTTTTTTTGGGGGGGGGG
>JAVQJF010126056.1:0-23466 GCA_036023855.1 Gadopsis marmoratus | reverse complement strand
GACATCTGAAGCTTTGCTACGCTGCAAAATCAGCAAGCTCTTTTTACCAAGCTGTACACATCATGGGATGGAGCAGTCAGAACCACCTTTGTGATTTCCCACAACATTACTAAAAACAGTGAGCCGTTCTCTGCCTGCGAACAAACATTCTCAGTGATGAAGTTGAACAAATCCAGATCCTCTCTCACTGACGATCAGCTGTGAGCTGTTCAGACATTCAACCTGACTTCAGTTCAACACAGGCTGGATTTCTCTCACTGAGCAAGAAAAACAGAACTGAAAAAAGCAATTGGACTATAAACAAAATAGCAATAGTACTTGTTAATGTTGGTCTTTGAACTACTGCAAAAACATGATCATTTTCAAAATTGTTTTTGTGAATGTTGATTAAATGGTGATATAATGTTGGCGTTTTTACTATTCCTGCTCCACATTTTCATAGCATAATTCATAGCTGTAACATCTACTCTTATCAAAACCACACAATTTACTGCTTTTTATAAAGAAATAAGATTTATATTAAGTCCGCTTATTGGTCCGGCCCTCCTCAACAGTCTCGGTTTCTCATGTGGCCCCTTGGGAAAATGAATTGCCCCCCCTGATTTTGAGCCACAATCTGCATATATTACATGCAATACGACCCCCGCCTGGAGCAGACCTGGAATTTGTGTATCTACATTATGAGAGGACTTACCCTGATAGGACACCAAGCACCAGGTTGAGCATGAAGAAAGAGCCGATGATGATGAGAGGGATGAAGTAGAGCCAGTTCCAGGTGTTTCCTGCTACATCATTTGTCTGGACACAGACACACACACACACACGCGCGCACACACACACACACACACACACACGCAGACGCAACACAAAAACAACATGAAAGAAAGTAAGAAGAACTTCTATGTATTCAAGACCAAACCATTACCAATACACACATTACACTTAGCACATATATAGAATGAATTTGTCTGCATATCATCAGTAAAGTGAAAGCATGTGTTTCTCAGTTAATGTTCAATTTCTTGCTGCTGTGCTGGAAAATAAAATAAACAGGTGAAGTGTAAAACCTAATGTGGAAAAGACAAAATGCAAAAGGTATAAATAAACTCCTGGATCGTCAGGTTGTTTAAATTTCTTGAAATCACGTTTTTAAATAACTTGTACAATATTCCATTACTATATAATCTGTACGCTTCATTTAAGTTAGAAAGAGTCATTTTTAGTAAGACATGGTAAATGCGTATTTCCCAAATATAAAGTAAATGGAATTTATGTCTGGTTTTGAATGAACCAGCTTGAGCTGACCGCGTATGAATGTGCTTCATCCAACGTTCCCATTTCTCATCCACAGCTGTAAATATGAATGTATTCTTTCACAAGCTTGGCTGACAGAACAAAAACATTGGCCAACTTGCCTCATTACAAAGATATTGACAACCTTTCAATTTGAAAAAAGCTATTAAAAAAAGTCACTCTGTCATCTCTGTGAGCAAATGGAGCGTGGCTGTGGCTCAGGAGGTAGAGCGAGTCGTCCATAATTACCAGGTTGGCGTTTCGATCCCCGTCTCCTCCTGTCCGCATGTCGAAGTGTCCTTGGGCAAGACACCAAAACCTAAGTTGCTCCTGATGGACGCCAGCACCTTGCAGCATGTATGTATGAACGTGTGTGTGAATGGGTGAATGAGACCAGTCTGTAAAAGCGCTTTGGGAACCGTTAAGGTCGAAAAAGCATTATGTAAGTGAAGCCCATTTAAAATATTGAACACTGTAGAGATTCCTCTTCATTGCAACTATTAAGTATTTGGACATGGATGCACACATACATTGAGCCATCTTATATATTTACCCCATTCTAAATTCATGTATGGAAGGTTTTTACTGATACTGATATCCTCTAAGCTTTTTCACAGCAGACATTTGAACTTGTTATAGTAGGAAAAGGACAGAAGTTACTAATAACATAACACTAATAACATAACACAAACTCAAGCAGCTATATTAAATTCAGCCATCATTCATTTTCTTACTTACACCTATGATTTTCATACTGTGACATGATAAAATGTCTGCTGTGAAAGGCCTAAGTTCCTCAAAATGGAAACACTAAAATGCTGACATGGCAAAACATACTTAAATTGTAAACTGAGGTCACTAACAGTGACAGATTTCACTCATTTTCACTATTTTATTAGGACCCCACACATCCAAATGTTTCCTGATGCAAGAGCACACTGATCACCTCCTTTAAAATGAAGCAAAATGAAAAGCTTTGGGAAATGCTTTCACTAATAGAAACGTGTTGCGCAACAAATGGTATTAAAGTTGCAATAATCAGTCATAACAATCAAATGACAACGTGTGAAATGGGTTGCTCAAAGTGACACACCCACAGAGAATTATTACCCTCATCTCTACTGAGTGTTTTAGCTGCTTCCAGATGCTTGTTTTGGTGTCTCACAGTCTCATAGCTCGCATCAGCCTCGTTTCCAGCCACAGCAGGCATCCGTTTTGAATCTGATATATAAACCCACTGTACACTACCTGCCCAGACAAAGTTAGCAACTAGCTGGTGAACATAGTGGAGCATTGGCCAGCTAAAGAGCCAGCTGTCTGCCTCAGGAGTTGATGGACAGCAAAATATTGGACTTAGCCTACATTCATCAGGTGGCAAAACAGCCCGACTCCCAACGACTGAAAAATGTTGCTCTGTGTAAGTAAATAGAAAATGATTTGCTTACATGTTAGCCACGTCAACTTTAACAGGTGACAATATGTCTGCATGGCCAAAGACGTACTGCTTTAAATATGTGATTTTCACATGTTTTGTAATACTCGATATACACACTGGTAATTTATTAAACCCAGAAACAAGTGACATTTTATCCAAAGCATTTGTACTATCAGTTAGCCACTTCTTGATATCGGCGATGTCCAAAACTGACTGTGTACAGATTGAGCTGCAACAGGACAAATATTCATACTTGTTTCCCTCAGGGGGTCCTGGGAGTCACCCTCCATGTTAGACCTCTGGACTGATGGGCTGTGTGAAGCACAGTGACATTTTGCAGACGCCAGTGTCGGAGCGCTGCCACACACTGGCTGTAATTATGATGGGAGGTTCGAGGCAGCTGAATCAGCAGGCTGGAGATCTATATTATGCACCCGAGTACGTGAGATGAAGACACACATATATACATATACAGTAGCCCCCTTGTCTCAGCTGTCAGAGAAGCACCAGCCCACATACCGGGATAAATGGCCCACAGAAGCTTCACTGTGTTGCTATGCATCCCCTCTTTTTCTACATGTCCGATATATCATCACTGAATCTTCACATCGTTCGCTGTGTCTCTTCCCCTTGCTCTCCTCATTAAGTTAAGCTCTCTTAGTATGAATGTTACGTGAAAGTCCTCTCATCTGCTCACTCCCTCAATAACGTGAAGCAAAAGCTTATTTGCTTTCTTTGGAATGATGAAAAGATCTATATCAGTCTTGTGTCTGGAGCTAAGATGTTGTTAGCCTAGCTTAGCATAAAGAACGGAATTAATAAGCTGTATGGTAGTTGTTCAGCACCAAACCACAGACAGACAAAGATGGCAAACATTTAGCTAGCTATTAGTACTACAGAGCAAGATATTTCCTGCAGCAGCTGGTGGAGACCAAACAAAACTGCAAGAAACACAACTTGAAAAGAATTTCAAAATTACTCTAATGATCTGTCTAAATAAGCTAATTTTTTATTTGTGCTCAGAATTAGGAAACATGCAGCTCTCTTGTTTTCAGTAGCAGCAGATATCTTCCTTCTTCCTCTCTGGGGAACCCGGGATGCCTGGTATGGAGAAGAAAATCAAGTGGAAATGCACTCTGTTGCATCATCTTTCAGTCCCAGAGTCAGCTGGTGAGGCGGGAAAACTCTGCTCTCCTTCTTCAGCTGACTGCTCTGGCAAATGAGCTGAGTTCAGTTGAGCTTGTGCAAATGTTTTTCAGATTCTGAAACACAACTAGGTCTCGGCTGTGGAAGCCTAAGAGCTGCTGGTTTTCTCAGATTTAATAGGTTGAACATGCTGAATGCAATCGAGCACACTCAATCTGATTTTGTACTACTCGTGGGGAGGTTACAGACACATTGATTTTGGTTGTTTCTTGAAAAAACAACATTTTGAATGTATCAATGCTTAATTTGAATATTGCTTTGATTATTAAAAAACATGAAAATTAAACTTAAATTAAAAAATCAATAATACAAATGAAAAATGGATTTACAAAATAAATTAGCCAAATAATCCTCAGTATAATCTGCAAGGTTTTGGGGCATTTTCTCCATATTTGTCTCTTCACTTTCTATTAACGGATGTTTATCTGAGCTCTGCTTGTTGCAAAGAGCTCTTTGCCTACTGTAACTACTGTACAGTTGCCCAAAAGAACAAAGCAAATATTACTTTTTGACTTAGAAGATAAATGGAAAGTGTCACTATCATGAAACGCTGTTGATTTAATACAATCAATCAGGCTGGGATCATATTATATGACATCAGCACAATAATCAAACAGAAGTAGGGAATTGGGAATTGGGAGGTGTCGGGCATGACAGTTTATAATTTCATCCATAGAGGCCACATAACATACAGACCAGCATGTCAAATTTATTTTTTTGTCCTTCTCTTGTCTAGTTTGACACCCACTACGTGAACCACCACTCCTGATACTGAAAATATCTTTTTGGCACCTTCTGGACAATCGCCTTTGCACGTCATGCAGTTTGCGAAACACCATAAGAAAAGAAAAGTGAAAACCTGTATTATGGACCCTTGGTGGCGGCTATGGCTGAGAGGGTAGTGCGGTCATCCATTAACCCCAGGGTTGGTGGTTCAATCCCAGCCCCTGCTGTCCACATGTCGAAGTGTCCCTGGGCAAGACGCTGAACCCCAAGTTACCCCTGGTGAAGGCCAGCATGGCAACTGTGTCCCCATTGGTGTGTGTGAATGGGTGAATTAGACTACTGTTCTAACTTAGATTACTGTTACAGCGCTTTGGGAACCGGTTTGGTTGAAAAGCGCTATATAAGAAAGAGTCCATTTACCATTTGGCAGCATGGAAAGACATCAATCATTTCAATATATCACATGTCACTTCTGGATGGAGAGTGTGATCCAGTATTCTATATTACAAACATCCTCTGGCAATGTCAGACAAACACATCTGCAGTTGTATCTACTTTTAATCCATATATTTAAGCTAAGATGTGTATGTTTATGTGCTTCTTGCAAACCCTCCTGATTGCGTTTTCAATTTTTGTATGCATTTTGATTAAATCTTACAATCTGCACCCAAACACCCAATAACTTTGGCCTTTCATTAACAACTGATATTTGTGTAAGCGTAAAATATAATGTTGAAAAATGTAGTCTCTGAGGTGGCTGAGGCCAAAATCAGACAGAATAAACGCCCCTACAGTTGTCTGTCTTTCCTTTAACGTTCCTTGATATTTGTTTTTCTTTTTGAAAGCTGGAAAAAGCAGTTTTGATAGTATATTTTATTTTTGCTTATAGAAGGTCACTAAATCCTTAAATGTTCCAAGTCACAATCGCCACAACCCTGCTTTGGTCTTGTGCCTATTTCTCAGTGTAGGAACATATACATTAGTATATATACAGTATGTATGTGCCATTTAAATGTATGGGCTGATTAGTTCAACCCATCTTATGTGCACTGGGTATGGGGCCATGCAACAAGATTAAACCACAGTGTGTACACAGCAGGAGAGCAAATACAGGGCATATGGCAATCAGGGCCACTGGCTATAGCCTACTGATTTAGTTCATTACAAAACTGCTGATGCACTATGTTGCCTTTAGCAAGGTACTTCTAATGACCCAATTTGTTGTTTAAGTGTAATGTGATGAAGCAATACTACAGTAAAATGTCGTTATGAGTATAAACGAGCAAAAGATCTATGACCTAACCCTAAAATTATTGGGAACCCAAAAGGGAAGTTAATTATGGTACTTGTTACTTGGTAACTTGTTAACACTTGGTAACGCCACATTTATCTACATTTCATGAATTTGATATACATGCTGGTCTCCTGGGGATGACCCTGATTTTTAGTGAACTCCTAAATCCTGTCTCGGAACATTAGAAATTCCAATTGTGACAGACCCATGACCAACGCCACTGATGTTTGGTGAGTCCGACCCATTCTACTAATGACCGTCACTCTGCTGTACAAATTCCTGTAATAATCAACCATAGAACCACATCACATAATTTCCTTTTATCATACAGCGTAGGAATCCAAACAATTTATTTCCGGTTTGGACTTCAACTATTAGTCCCCTAAAAAAAAAGCCATGCACGTCGAATGATAAAATGGCATTATTGAAAGACCGGTCGCTAACGAATAAGTAATTTAGTTCATGACCTTATAAGTACCCATAACCTAGACCAGTGGTTCTCAACCTGGGGGTCGTGGCCTCCAAGGGGGTCTCAAGATCATTTCCAGGGGTCACCAGATGGTTGTAGAGAATTTAGTAAAATAACGTATTTTTGACTTCGCTAGTTGAACCAACTGAGAAGGTTGAGAGCCCACTGACCTAAACTATACTATTGAAATCTGATGAGAAATATTTGACATATTCTACTACAAACCATTCTGCACACAAAACAATCACATGACAACAGGACCGAGATGCTGGAGATAAAGTGGTGACACCCCCAAAAATATTGCCTCCTACATTTTGTTAATATCTAAAAACAAACTTTAGGTATGACTTGTACTTCCACTGATCTTGATGCTATTACATCAGTTCACTCGATGTCGTTATTCCACCACTGTTAGTCCCATGAGTCATCGCTGGCTGACTGAATGATCAGTGAGGAAAAAGCAAAAGCTGCCACACAATTTGGAGTCATGCATCATGCATTTGCGGTGTGACAGTGCACTCCCACTCTCAGCTTACAGTGCTGCCACAAACACGCTCTCACACACACACACACACACACACACACACACAAACACAAGGAAAGCCTGCTGAGATGAAGACAGCCACTCTGAATCAATTCCGCAGCTCCTTACAGTCCTGAAACATGTGACTGTGCTCAACACCTGTGGTGGCGCAGAGAGCAAAAGGTAATCGGAGAGCTGCTTGAAGAAGAAGAATATATCAAACCAGTTTTCTGGTTAACTTGAACTTGAGGCGCTCTCAGAGTCTACTTTTTTTCTCTTCTGATTGTGAATGAAGCTGTTGCAGGCTAATTTTAGTCATATTTAATTAGTCTGACATCCAGACGAATGTATTCTGAGGTCTTTTGCCTCATTGGTTAATCTTTTTAAAGTTGCACTTTGAAAAGAAGCCAGAAATTTAATTTAGCATTTTCAAGAATCCTGTATTACGCCTGTGTTGTATCAGATTTATAAAAGCATCTTACTTCCCTTTTTAACAGATTAAAAAAATGTATGCTGCATATTTTCTATATATCTATATATGGCGTGTGAAAGGGGTCGCTCACACTGATGTGTAGCCTCGTTCAGCTGACAGTTTGGTTTCATGCCACATTTACTGTTTGTTTCACTCTTATCAACTTTGCTTCCAGGAGCATCTGTTTTCAGCAAACAAGCCCCTTTTCTAAGAAGACCAGAACAAAACAAAAATTTCACAAACATGACTAAAAATGAATGACAATGATGCTCTGTGTCTGCTAGATGTGTAACTGTTAGCTCATATGGTAGCCAAACAACTATATCACGCGTTACAATGCTAAGGCTGTATGAGTCTGTTAGCATGTTTTGGAGTTCTTCTGCCCCCTAGTGGCCACTGGCCTGTGCTCATCGGTTGCAAAAAAACAAAAAGGCAAAACTGGCATCCTCACAGTGGCTCTACAGGAAAAGTCAGGGGATGTCCCTACAGACAGACCCACTGAACTGGACTTGACATTATTCTTTCTGTGATATCGACTCTCCAGTTAGCTACAGTACATTTACTGAGGTTCAAGGCTTCACACACAGCCATGACTGAATGTTCACACAGTATCTGTCCCTCTGTGTCTCTTTTTTTATGAGGATTTGACATGCACCATGATGGCCGTGATAGCACAAGACGCCACGCCTGGCAAGGTCAAGGCGCACCTGTCTCCGTGACTCACATACTCTAATTAAGTGAGAGTTTAAGGTGCCTCTGACACCTAGCATCTCTCTCTCTCACACACACACACACACATCAAACACAGACCTCAATAAACGGATGCTACAATGTAAGATTTGAATCAACACAGTAGATCAATACAAGTGACAGTACGGTAGGGACTGAAGGAGCACAAACATCCAGTGACTGGAGGAAGCCACTGAGTCTTTTACTTGCTTGTCTTGTTTGCTTGAAATCGAGTGATATAGACAAGAATTCAAGACAATACTGCTCCAAAAAATTAAAGGAACACATTGAAAACACATCAGATCTCAATGGGAAAAAAAAATCATGCTGGATACCTATACTGGTATGGACTGGGTAATGTGCTTAAAAAGTGTTCCTTTAATTTTTGTGAGCAGTGTATAAAAAAGCCCCACATTTGATTATTATTTAAGAAGAAATTAAATCAGTTAATCTGCTTCATCATGTGGGTGTGGTTTGATCAAATTTGATTGACAGTGGCATCTTCCTGGCAACACATCTTCCAGGAATTGTTGAATTCTGACATAATTATTACATCATTATATTTATATTTTGGCTTGTAACAACACACAACAGTCAATATTGCATGTGAACAGACATATAACCATATACAGCTACAACAAAAGAAAAATGATGGATTCAGAAATAACACTTACTGTCTTCATATTAATATCCAGTTTTCACCTTGAACACTGACTGTTATTATCACAGCAGGAGACATTTAGATAGGGAAAATATGAAGCAAAATTCAGCAAATGACAGAATAATTTGGAAGGATAACTCTATTTTTCTCTGCATGAGCAATATATACTCCTGGATGTGCATTCTACCATAATCTGGCCTCCAACCTTCTGGAGTTGCATATCAGTACCATCCACCGTGTGATTTAGCTGCTAAAGACGACACAGATGGGAGGATACTTTGCTCAAATCAAAAGCACAGCTCTGCAGTGGCTGCATCATTAGCATAAGCTGAAATCTGTCTTCATTTGCACTCCCTTCCACTTTCCTCTGCTCTGTTCATGATTAAAACATCACAAAGGACAGTCGACTCAGTTTAGTGACATCCTCTCTTTCCCAGGGTCTCTCACTGGGTGAAAAGACTTAGATTTCTTCATGTACCAGAACTTGGGCTGGGTTTGCAGTCTTCATAAACACAAGAGCACATTGTTAAAAAGTAACCTCCCTATTGATGTGTGGGTGCTGCAGCGTGTCTTCATACCTAATCGACGAAATAAGTTGTTTATTAAAGTCTTCCAAACGGGCCTACTGTTTATGATGATTACAAAACCAATTAATATGATATGAGTGTTTTCTGAACTGCCCCCTCTGTAGTTATAATTTGGTTTAGTCACCTAACACTAGTTGAGTTTACGGGAAGATTGTGGTCACAGTTCAAACCAACTCATGCTGACTGTTGCAAGGACAGGATGCATACTGACTCCTGTATCAAACCAGTGACCATAAAACGCCACCTCCCCCTCAAGAGGTGCTACTTCTGCTTCTCATAATTGCTTACTGTACATGACCACAAGATTTGTCTTCCATTAAAAATCTCTCGACAACACAAATTTGGACAATAAAATGGATGCAAATGCAAATGCACAGGGTGTGGGCATGCCATTACAGGTTCACGTGTGATGGCTAATTAATGAAACAGGTAGACCAGTGTGAGTAATAGATCCAAAGCGGTTTACAATACTATGAGTTACACCATTCATGCTACAGGGATTCTGCTAGGATTTTGTGCTTGCATGTATTCCATTGGCCAAAGCACTGCGTTGCCTGATGATGTTGCCTGATGCGTCAGGACTATCGTTGTACCAATGCAACGGTATCACTGAAATTAACAAAATGTTTCTCTCGGTCTGAACATGGCCAAGTGTCTTTTTCCTGTGCCTGCACACTGAATTTGCATCATGCACATAAAAATTTGTGTTTCAAGGTTCTGATCAAGTTGTTCAAATATTAAACCTTTATGGCTTAAATATTAAAGTGTCTTCCTGTCTGATAAGCTTTCAAACTGGACTTCCTGGTTTGTATTTCGTCTTCTCACCTAGAACAACACGCTCACACAGTGAGCTATCATCGGCCTGAAAATGCCCTCATTGTTACCTCTCCCTCCAACTGAAGAGTAAGAATAATGGCAGACAGCAGTGTTTTGCGCCGCTACATCAGATGCTGGAAGACCACAGGATCCTGGGTGGTCCCCCCCGGGGGAGGTGAAGTTATGAGGGAAGTGGAGGGGTGGACAGCAGAGAGGAAGCAATAAGGAAAGAAGAAGAGAAGGGAACATGATTGTAATGATGTAGAGGGTGGGGAGAGGTACTCTGCATTTTCTTATGGCCCATTAGAAAGGAAGGTCTGAGCGATCCCCCACCAGCCAGAGGTAGCAAAGTCATCAATCTGCAAGGTTAACACCGGGTTACAGGAAAGTACATAATCCACAGAACAGAGCCCTGTCTGGATGCTATTCTGACTCCATGATCTTATAAACTTCAGCCTCCCCCCTTGCTTCTTTACCAAGAGTGCATCTACATTTGTAGACTCATGACCTGCATGCACGCTCCACTGCATTCACAAAAATACACCTATTGCTCTTTTCGTCTACATAGCGTTGTCATGGTTTTCTTTGATTTCCTTTGTTCGCCAGATTCTTTGGGGAGAACTTTGTTGAACACGTCAGCCCTGCTCAGATGGTGGGTTACAGTTACTTTCAGGAGGTATCAACAGTGCTATCAATCGAGATTAAGGCAAATAAATCAGTGTAATCAGTTCACAAGGGCTACTATAAAAAGCACATCTGCAATGGCAACTGTTTTTTGACAACCAAAACTGTTGGAATGGGCTTTTAGTAGTACAGAGGGAAGGACCTGGTTGAATAGGTGGGCAGGAAGAAATACGGTAATAAAAGCCACACATAAAGGCTGGAGTAGAAATAACTGGTGGATCAAAAGTAATGACTTTGACAGAAGGCAAAGAAAAAGCCCGATATACAAAGAAAAAGCAACGACTGAGAGAAAGGGCATTGTCGAATCACAGCAGCGTGGTTCTGCGGTGCTTAGGATAATGAGCCAGAGAAAGCTACGGGAGATGTGTGGAGTGAAATAAGCAAGAAGAAAGAAGAAGAAGGAGGAAAGATGGATCTCTGTAAGTGGCTAACAGTGTAGTGCCATTTAGCTCCTATTCCTGTGGAAAGGAGAAGATGGTACAGATGGAAAAGGAATGGAGGGTGTTTAGGGAATAAAAGAAGAATGTAAATGTAGAAGAAGGGAGAGTGAACTAGAAAAACAAAAGGAGGATGACTACACGTGCAAATAAAGCAACAAACTTAAATGTAATGGATCAAGAATAACTGATCATGTTTCAGTGTAGAGCGATTTACTATGACTGTATAAACTACCAGCATGTAAGAAAATAGGCAGCTTGCACCAAATCTGTCTTCAACTGTCTACACAGTATGATCAGAAGCTGTGTTGCATGAGGACAAAAACCCTCATTTATAACACATTTCTGAATCTTCCAGTAGTTTTCAATGACCAAACATACATTCAAGGCGTCCAGCAGCGCATCAAAGTGCCTTGTCACATTTGCTTCCAACTTAGACAGGTTTTTGTAGCATTAACAGATAACTAGAATGGATCTTTTATGTGAGTGTCAGGTAGTCCAGGTGGCTGTTTATGTCTGTAATGTGAATCATGTGGAATCTGTAAAAGTGGCCGGCCCAACTGGACTTATAAGACAATAGAAAATACAGTTGAAGTGGTGAAAACATCATTTGTCATAAAAGACCATAGCGTCTTACACTGCATCTTATTTTGTCTTTTGTAATCATCCAACCAGAAGATGTCAGCAATAAAGGAATGCATTTCACTATAAAATATAATACTTAAATCATCATGTCATAGGAATTAAAACATAAATAGAGCTTCAAAATTCAATCACATTCAAAGCCATTACGCCTACATAACATAACTGTCCACACAGATATTTGGGTTTTGGTTAAATCTTCACGTATGGTCGGTGTTTAGGTGATGAGACCACATAAAGTGCTTCAACCACATTTTTCAGTCGTACATCTCACGCATATCTGACGGAACTGATTTGCTCGTATTTTAATTAAGATAGCTGCATACCCAGGCCACACAACGGCTTGCGTTTCACTCACACATAATGAGGCCATTATATTTTTCTAAAAGGAAAAATGAATTGAAACTACTCCATTCTCCTCTGTTCTCCTTTTCCTCATTAAAAGCCTCTCAATATGTCCCTACACCCGAGGCAACCTTTCAAGACACCGCAAACACTGGAACACTGGGTTTTCTGTCTTTAGATTGAAAATTGTGTCATATTTCTTCCTCAATTGGCAGGTACTACTAGTCCAGTATGTAAGGCTTATGTTTCCATTTTTTAGTTCTGCTTGGCTGGATGTCCCTTATCCTTTAGGGATTCTTGCTTTTCTTTTTGTATTCTGCGGTTGTGTGTTTTTAAAAGGCACTATAATGCTTTTAGCTGCCCTGAAAAACCAGAGAGGTGCTGGCATTTAGATAACAAAACTGTTTGGGTTGGTGACAGAGAGAAAAACTATTAAAAACCTATATGGCTGGGGGAGTTGTCCCGGCGACCCAGTTGTTTAAGACACAAGCTACATGGCCGTTACATCTCTGCTTTGTGTTATTACATGACATTTATTCCCCTTTTCTATCAACATGGAACAAGTTACGTTCCGGTTGGCACATACATTTTTAACCAGTCTGAGCATTACGATAAAAAATAAATAGGGTCAGATAAATGCTTGTTTTTTGGATAAAAGTAAATAACCATAATAACAGAACAAAAGCTTGCAGGAATCAATGTGAACAGTCATCTTGCTACTACTCTTTACTTTCCTTGTGCATTGTGCAATGTCCTCCATTGATGATATATCCTTGATTGGCTGGCTCGCTGGATCGCACCAAGGAAAGAATCCTGAACGGAACCAGTTCAAGAACAAGCTAATTCTAATCTTTCCATGTGTTTCTTTCCACAACATGACATGACATGACATGCCATTTTGTAGTAAAAATAAATGCACTTATATATATGTAATCATATATCATACATACTGTACATGGAGACAAACACTGGACAGTTGCAGTGTGTCCTGTGTGCCACTACTGCTACCTTCTCCGTGACAAACCCTGACAGACACTGAAACACCCTGAAGTACCTGTTCACCATCTCTGCTTCAGCACTGTGGCTTAAACACACAAACGCACTCACACACATACACACACATACGCAAGATATGAAAGATGAGACAGTCTAAAGTCCAATGCAGGTTTATGAGTGGAGGCTGTCATTTTTACATTTATGAACCAGTATGAAAACTCTGAGAGGGTAAAATGAAAAAATAACACTCTCCACACTGTGACCAACTACTACAAGCAAACCAATCCTCCAAATGCTCCAGGGGAGTCACTCAGTGGTCACAGTTTTGTGCTTGGCAGCTCCCAGGTGTGAATGTGTTTCTCTATATGAATGTTAAGCACATGGGTGGTGAGAAAAGAGTGTGTAAGCTCAACAAAAGCATTCTCTGAATGAATTATTCATGGTTTTATAAGAGTTTAAAACATCCCTAGTGGTTCCTAGAGACAGAAATGTTCATTACACCCCAAAAACAGGAAAGTGATGGATGGCAAAAGTAACATTATACTGTTAGTCTAACCTTAACCTCCAGTGGTGGGGCTCATATTGTTAAGATTTTCCTGAGGGTGATGCTAGAGGAACGGCCATGGTCATTAAAATCAACATGGTTTATCTCCATGAGAGCTTAAAAATATTCAACAAATGAATGGCAATCTGCTTTTAAGGATGGCAGAAGATGATAGAAAATGGTCAAAGATAGAAAAAACCTTCATCCTCTGAAGAACATGAAGCTTCTTACACCATTTCATGGCACTCTGGCCATTAGATTTTTATTTTTCTGGTTTATATGTGGAGATGTTGGCCTGAGGATGGCAAAGATCAGGAGGTCTCCAAAAACATTACTGTAGGGTTTATTCTCAGAGAAGCATCAATCTCAATAACTATCTTCATGAAAATCCAGTCCTTACTTTTTAAAACACCTTGTCATAGACCAAAGTGTTGGTCTAGTAGAAAACATTTGTGTCAAATGGTCACCATAATCATAAGACACCAGCTAACAGGAAACAGCTGAGCAAAATCGTTAAGATTGAAGATGTTGAACATGTGAGGAAACAGACAGACAGCAAGAAATCAAGTTTGGGTGTGCATATAGACTCACGCTGTACAGGATGTCCACCCAGCCCTCCATGGTGATGCACTGGAACACAGTAAGCACCGCAAACAGGATGTTGTCGAAGTTGGTGATACCAAAGTTTGGTCCAGTCCAGTACTCTCTGCACTTGGTCCCGTTGGGACACGTCCTGGCCGGGGGCTCCAGACCACAGGGCCAGTCTACTGCTCGCTCACCTGACCGAAAGAGAAATAAAGACGGGTAGGGAATGAGTTCTGTTGTGCATATTTACATTTTCTAGTGAACATGTAAATTTGATTTGCATTGTTCTCTGTACACTTTTGGGAAAGGTTCTCTGAACTGATTTTTGGTCTCAGCAGGTGATACTACTTCAAAGTTCCTTTAAATGGTGCTAAGGACCCCTACAACATGCACAAAACAGAAATCACTGTTTTCACATCTGCAACATCAAAACCACAAATTTGTGAATCCAAGCGAAGACGTTTGAATCAGAGACAAAACATCTGACCATATCGCAGTGACTGGAAGAAGTGAAAATGCAATATTGTGTTGCGTCCGGCCAGGTGCCTTTTGTTAAATGCCAGTCTCCATCTCTCTCCCCTCACTTCCTGTCATCTCTCTACTATCAGCTACTAAATGAAGGCATGAATAAACCGTGCAGGTGAAAGATTAAGAAAAACAAAAAAACACAACCTCACAAACAGTAGTTCAAGTAAACGACCGTGGCAATGTTCAGATTTTGTACGGAAAGGTTTGGGTCACGGTTTGTCGAGTTCCTATATACTATCAAGACAGACGGTCATACTTCTAAATCATTTTTGTGTCCGTTTGTGCTTGACTCTATGCCCCTGGCTCAATCAAACTGACATCTCTGTTGTACTCAGTTTATTTTACCACTTTCATTCCAACCAGTGGAGCATACTTGTGGAACCTACTGGTGCACATTCTGCCACAAGGCTGCATCTACAGCTGTAGACCACACTAGTCAGACCATGGTATCAGTGATGCTTATTGGGCTCTATGCTCACAGCTCAGTGTGACGAATCCAGTCCTGATGTTAACAACACATCTTTCTTAATGGAGGTACTAGATGATGCAATTAGCACACTAATAAATGCCAAAGCATCAAACAGGATATGATTTACAGTATGCACAACAATGACAACAATATCTATGGCCTTTGATTAGGATGTGTGTGCTCTGCTGTGAATTTGTAAAAGATGTGTTTTCAGGTTCAGCCAGCTTTGTGTGTATGCGGTGTAATTATGTGTGTTTGAGTTTTTTCGGGGATTATGAAGTGGCAGAGAGATGATAGAGTACACCGAGGGTGCTGTGAGTTTGTTATGAAGATGCGCCTGCATACATGTCAGCAGATGGGGATCAGAATAAAGAATAAATGTGCTGAGTATAACAGATGCCTTGTGCACCCATGAGGGATAGTGCCACGATCACAAGTTGTGCCAAGTTTTAACGATGATTTGCAGAGCCAGATTGCACAGCCAACATCCCTCCGGTGTCACTCCAGTAAAATGTTCCGTGCTGCTGACAGGTGCTGTGTCAGCCGGACTCAGACTCCACAGATGATATAGGAACATCTCAGGTCTCTATTTCCTTCTATTGCATGCAGTCCCTAATTGAAATGAGAATATTTACAAAAGAATTTGGGCTCATAATATACATTTTATTATTACTTTTTGGAAATAATTTAATTTATTGTTGTAAAAAATTTCAAATAAAACAAATCAGGGTGGAAATGTTAAAAATGCCATTTGCAATGCACTGAGGTTTAACTGTATGCTTCTTTCTTTTTTTTTACTTCTTCTTACGTCAACTTACTTTTATTTATTTAGTTAAAATTTGTTTAAATGATCAAATTCTCAGACAAAAATAAAAATAAACTTGCAAAAAGGTAGGTTCAAGGTCATTCAGTGTCATGTTGTTGATGGTAAACATGCGGCCATAATTTTAATGCAATAAGTAATACAAATGGAAGTGGGATGTTGGTAAGTTGAAAGTAGTTTAAATACTCATTGTTAATATACAGTATACATCTGTAGAAGACTACAGAAGATCTTACATCACTTTGGACTTTTGTTGTCCAGTGCAATCCTTCTGTGTGTTTGTCCTAAACAAAAGTAAAGTATTGGCTCATGACAATATGTTTATTATTTTTCTAAGAGCAAAGTCTCATCAGAGGGAATTAAAGGAATGAACCATTTCCCACAACACAAAAGCACAAATGAGCCAAGGTCTAAGCTTGTGCTCAAGTGAAGGGGCACACACTTTCAAACACAAAAAAACATGCAAAGATACTCAGACATATGGCACACAAGGTCTTTATGGCTTCATCCAGCATTACCCGTTTATGACTCACTCATTCATACACACACAAACACACACAGCCTTCATGTAGAAAGTTAGCAGTGCTGCTCAGCTTAACCAAACCCTGCTGTGTCTCTGGGACTAAAATAATTCAATAAAACACATACTGTACATTAGCAGGCTGTCACAACTGCTCACACCACTACGAGCACCATGACTGTGTTGGAACATGCACACACACACGCACACAGATACACATATTATACAGCTGGCCCTCAAGTCACACCTTCACACTCTGACACCAGCAGTAGGGAAATAAAGCCTTCGCATAATTCTTATCACAGCATTACACAATGGGTAATTTCAGCCAAGCAGTCTGACTGTTTTATATAATTACTATAATGTTGTAGTATAATAATAGTGCAATAGTAACCTGCCTGTGATTTATCAGAACTGTTTATTTGCTGCTATGCTAACTCACTCACACACAGGGGAGGAGGCTTATCTCTCTTCCTTTCTCCTTACTTTTTATTTTCACACATTAATGGACCATAGCGGTGACTTTGGTGGCTCATGCGCAGCACAGTGTATTTTACATTGAAGCTGACCATTTCACAAATTGTGCTTCCGATTTTGTCAGACAGAAAACACATCGCACAACTCTTCTTCACCACGCACCATGCTTCAGTCAAACATTTTGAGCTCTCAGCCTTCATCCCCCAGTAACCGTGGCAAGACGATCTACATGAGGTAAATGAAGCATTCTGTAAAAGAGTTATGCAACATGTTTTAAGTTACAGGAATTCGAGCACAGCTCACAATGGTCAGATGCACACTCTGTGTGTGTTGTCAAAGTTAGAAATTCCTCTCAACACTTACAAAAATCAATTAGCAGACTCTTGAAACTTGGTTTAATTGTGATCATCAAGCATTTATTTGTGAAAAAACTAAATCTTTCAATATATTATCTATCATCCCCAAAATTGTTAATTACACTGTCATGCTTCCTATTGTTTCCTGATAATTTCCTAGAAAGGAATTGATATGCAACTGTAATTTCCTAAGCAGGATCCTCAAAAGGAATATGCTGTTTGATACTAATCACTGGGAAAATAAAGATGTGGTGCATTTCCATTCATGTGCCCTATAATTACTACCAAATGAGATAGGCCTTTTCAGGAAACAGGAAAAGAATTTTCTGGACCCATAAAATAAAATGTGATTATAAAAAGTCATTTTTTGTTACATGGTAATGAGGTGCAGACATATCAAATGAATCTGCAATTAAATTGCATTTCCATGCCACTCTGACAATATAATGCCTTGAAAGAAAATACTTGTTCAGTGTGACTGACATTTGTAGGAAGTAAGTAAGATTTTATTTTTGTACAATAATGAGCTGAAAACAATGGCTGCCTGAAAGGTAAAATAGATGTTAACAGGCTGAAACTCTACAGCATGCACTGGAAAAAGACAAGCAGTAATGTAAAGTAAACAAGATTTATATTTGAGGAGATGCTGCTTGAGAAACACTGCTCAACTCCCACAGCAATGAATACCCTGTCAGGTATTGCTGCTTCAATATCCACACTAGGTGATGGAACCTCATTAACACCATCTGTGGTAGCATTCAATCACGAGGCCGAGTACATAAGCATCCCCACTGAGTTACAGCAAGCATTATCAATCAAAACCTGAAGACTGAAGATACCATTCATCAAAATCAAGACGTGAAAAATGGCTGTCAGAGATTCTACTGCACTTGTTTATTACGTTAATATAAGCCCTGTCATGGGATGTGCGAAGTACCGGCAGAGAAAGGACCAAAGAGCAAACAGCGCAGGCAGGCAGGAGCAGTTCAACGACTTATTTGTAGTAAATGAGCTTACAGGCAGGCAGGAAGATAGGCAACAAGTAAGTCCCCAGGCAAAAGACCTGAGAACTGAAGGACAGGAGCAGCGCAGGAACCTTCAGGTTGGATGGCCTGGAGGCAGGGCAGATGTGTGGAGCCACTCAGGAGGGCGACATGGAGGCCGGCAGCATAGAGGGAGCCACTCTGGAGGCCAGTGATGAAAACAGGACAGAACTGGAAGCTGCCAATGAAGCTGGACGTCAGGAAAGGAGTCCGGCTGGTGAGCCGGGGTAGCCACAGAAACGGGAGGCAGAAGAAGCTCCAACACAGGAGACTGTTGCAGAACAGGAACTTGTGGTTCCTGCAGCATAGGCACAGTGTCCTGTACCCCTTATATTAAAGCTGAAAGTCTACTCTTCAATCACATCTTGATTGCTTTGTTTGTTTGTTGGATGCATGCCAATAATTTGACCCTTCTGAAACTGATTAACATCTTTTCCCCGACCACAGGATGTGTCTTTGGACATGGTTGTTTAGGAAATGAGAAGGTTCTCACTGCGTCAGTTAAGGTTAAATAACTTGTTGCCAGCCGAAACATAATCGCCCATGCAGTAATTATCCAATGGGAGGCTCTTACCTATTTGCTTAGTTAAATCCAGGTGGTGACTTGTTTTTTGGCCGGGCAGTGTATATTCTCACATGAACCAAAGACGTCTCATTTCCTCTCTCATAATCACTCACATTTACATGTTCAATGGGTCAGATATGTGGGCTGGAGAGTGAAGGCAGGCGGATGAGTCTTACCTGCAGATTGGGGTGCACCATGGCAATGATGTTTCCATTGGCATCTCTGGGGTAGTCAATCCTCTTTAAGACCCGGAAAACCTCCACAGTGCAGGGAGGGAACTCCATTCCTGAACAACACACAGAAAGCAACAACCCCAATATTGTAAGCATCCTGTATTCCAAAACCTATTGAGGGCACTGACCAAAAAGGTGATTTAATAATGTACAAAGACACCCAATTAGCTGCAATCCAGTGATGATCTGACGCTCATTAAATGATGTCTGCAATGAGACAAATGCATTGTGTGAGAGTTTGAAGTGTATATATTGATGATTAACGTGACAAAGAGATATGTTCGTCCAAACTGTTTATTTGAGTTAGAAGTCATTCGCTAAAGTCTTATGTATTACTTTTGGTCAAGCTTCTTATTTAATACCTTGGGAGTGAGCTCTCACTACAGTAACACTCAACAAAAAAAAAGGATGGGTTCCTAAATTCCCTGTCCATGGGACTCCACAGGCTTTCATGGCAGAGGGTAATTGCAAAGAAAAAAAAAAAAAGATACGGAAATAAGCGAAGGCCTGAATTTTCGATCATATCAGCAATAGTATAGATACCCCTACTGCTCCACAGAGGAAAATGGGTGCAGAGAGTATTAATCAGCAAACCAAGCTTTCCGCAATGCATTCTGAAGAGGTCAGCAGAGCCTCAGATACATGTAGCCATTTTAGAAACAGTCAGGATTCATCCTCTGGGGACCATGAATGTCTGTACAAAATGTCATGGCAATCCATCCAATAGTTGTTGAGATGCATCAGTCTGCAACAAAGTGGTGGAGCGGCCGCTGGACGAATCCAACATCGCCACCCATACAGCCATGTTGCCAGAATGGCCAATTTTGAAACTATATATTAAAAAGCAAAACAGAATTTTAAACCTCAAAAATACTTTGTGGGGCACCATGACGTGATTGGAAAAACAATTAATCAGAACAGTGGAAAGGTAGGAAGAGGTTTGCTTCTTAACCAAGATTAGTATGAAGTGTACAGACTCAGACACTGATTTATTTTTTTAAATGGAAATTGAAAAACAGTAAGATCAGGCATATTCAAATGATCTATGAGGGTGTTGTGTGATTTTATGTCCTTGAGACAGACTGGTGGGTGTAAACAGCAGCCTCTTACACAGCATAGTTCAGCTACATTACACTATTTGTTCAAAGTCTGTTGAACAAGAAGCTGGACTGTGCCACACAGCGCCTCAGTGGCCTTATTCAATCTGTGGAACTAAACAGGAAGTGGTGGCAGTGGATGTTGGCAGAGTATGGACATTAAGTAAGTAGACGCTCAAATGAACTGCTTTTCCACGTAGGTGTAAGACCACCGAGCTGTATTGATATGCATGTGGCAGCACCGAGCAAAGAGGGCAAATGTTCCAATAGTCACAACAGCTTTTCCACTGAAGCTATGTGACTGATATTCTACCAAACTGTAACAACTGATCTCTTGCGGCTAAACGAGTTCCTTCATGCTGCCCTGCTTCAGAGCGCAGGAACACTCTGTTCACCATGCCTGAACATTCATCAGCACCAGTGTGTCCCCACGAGGGAACAATACCACACCATTGGCAGCCGGGCTCTAATGACATGGAAGCTGACCAACTAACAACAAGCAGGCCATTCAACAGCAGGCGAGTCGGGGGAAACCAACAGACTGCAACTCGCACTTGGCAGAGCGCGCTTGTTTACGTAAAAAGAGGAAGGAAAAGCTGCCTTGCACCTAAACATGCCTTAGAGAAGAGCAGGGGCAGAGCAGAGGCAGGATGAGCCAGATGCAGACACATTTAGAGATCTGGGTGAGGGAACATCTGGATAAATCAGATGGGCACCCATGGGTGACTTGTCACAGGATGTTTCTCATCGCGATGATGCAAGAGGGAGACAGGGAGACCAAGAGCGAAAAGCCCCCCCCATTACATAACACATTGTGAATCATAATATTAGTCATCCCTGAGCCAAGATTCAGGAGACCGCTTCATACTTCAGAATTTCCTCCATACTTGAATTCGGTGGCCATGTACGCTTCACTCTCAACTGCTATGGCCTTTAAAATCTTGTGACATGACCTGTTGTTGAACGCCATGTGAATGCAGTAAAGCTTAACATCTGAAGGTGGCTGCCCTACCTTCATTGAACAGTTCGATGAAGTCCAAGGCATGTTTCAGGATTATCCTCATAGCTTCAAAGATGTTACTCCGCAGAACACCTTGAGGCTGAGGACCCACTTCCAGGCCTGTAACCAAACAATCAGAAGACACTTTTGCACATGTAAAACTATTTACTACTAATACCACTACTACTAAAGGATGCCTTGGGAATATCTTAAATACAGTCCATTGTCCCCACAGCAATTTGGCTGGACTTGAGACTCACCAACAGGGTGCTTGGCAACGGAGCGTGAAGTGAAATATTTCAAAAGAGGATGTTCATTCAGCAGAACAAGACAGCTGGCTGGAGCGATGGCTTTCTGCAACACAAAAGCAGCGACAAAAACAAAAAACAGATCTCAGCTGCAAATTTTAAAAAAACAAAACAAAAACACCTCAACATAGTCACATGCAACACGTCAGCCGGCTGACTTCAGCAGACCCGACTGCGCGCGACTGCTCTGATCTCCTGAGTTTAAACTGTCGATGGTTGGAATAAAAGTGGATGGTTTGTACTTACTTCTTTTTGACTGGGGTCTCTGAATCAGTGGAGGGGCTTACGTGCATGAATGGACTCTGCTTAAGTCCAGAAACAGTAATGAGTACTGCACTGTATACTTTCTCTACCGAATGCATGTTTTATTATCAACAGGATAAGGAATTAGGATATGAAAGAAAGCACTATGAGCCAGAGTCCTAAACACAGGATATTTCTACTGAATTTCAGACATGGCTCCAATATCATTACTGAATGATTCAGTCATCAAACATCAACATCAAACTGACGTTTGATGATAGTGGACTGGATGATTTCTGAACTCAGCCTTCTATGTAACCCTGTGTAGCATTTTGTGTTTCCAAAAGTTAAGAACAGATTTCTTTTAACCTCCATTGCTTACAGTCATAATAAAGAGTTTGTTCCTTTTGGCTGCTCTTTCCTCCCTGGTGTTGCTCCACACGCCTTTGTTCTGTGTCGAAGTGCAGGAACTAGAGTCAATAACAGACCTAGTTCAACATGTTCCAGTCGGGTAAGCAAGCTAATGGAGTGTCAGCAGGATGGAAGGTTTGTGCTTTTGCTATAAAGCGTGAAACCTGAAAGGTGCACATTGCTCGCCGTTTACAGTAATTATTCAAATGTGCCATAAACAAACGTTATGTTGATTTCTGCATGTCTGAAATTCTGATTTCTCATCTGTGTCACCTATTAAGGAGACGTCTTCTCAGGCTCATCGTGGATTTGTGGCTCACAGCTGAAAATGACCAAAGAAAACAGGCGTCCCTCTGCTGTATTCGGATGGTTGATCCTTTAGAGGAGTTTGTCCAAGACGCAAAGGTAAACTGATGATTTTAATATTCACGCAGGTTAACCGAACCTCTCCAGAGAGACCTGTCAGTAAAACAGTGACTCGAAGGTAGAAGTGAGAGGAAGCCAGAGGCCACCATTTCCCCTTCTTTCATTTTGAGAAGTTAAATCTAAAAGTGCTACTACTTTTTAACATGCTGTCTGTGCCGTAAAACTCTTCTCTGCTGTTAAATTTCACAGCTCGTGGGGCAGACCTGACGCTCCTAAACCACTACAGACGTGCGTTTGTGCCGTAAAGTTTAAACATTCAAATTTGCTCGTCCAAGCCCCCGCCACCTTGATGTAGTTCATCATCTGCAGATTGAAGTGGTCTTTGGAGCTCTCCAGGATCAGCGTGCAGCCCATGTTGGACGTCGTGTTGTGGAGGTCAAAGATAACATCGTAGGCCTCTGGGCTTCCTTTGGGTCCAAATGTCCTGTTGATCTCCTGGGCTCGCTGCACCTCGTAGGGCAGGTCATCTACGCCCGGGGCACTGCAGGACGGACACACACACACACACACACACACACACACA
>JAVQJF010126055.1:0-31716 GCA_036023855.1 Gadopsis marmoratus | reverse complement strand
GGGACCATTTACCAGCATTGTAAGACATATGGCACATAAACATGTGCACACACATTCGCAAACACTCGAGCCATTTACCAACATGACACAAACACAAGAGTGATGGGAACAGACCCAGATGTCAAGGAAAATCACATATAAGCACACAAACTGTGTGGGTGTGTTGTCTTGTGTGTGCTCTTCCCCCGGCGCCCACAGTTTTCTCTCTCAGTGACATGATGAGCATGTGACGGGAGCAGGGGAGCACTGAACTGAGTCATAGTCTCCAGGGGGTTAGTGTGATGATCAAGAGGACCTTTGGGAGAGCAGCTGATGCTTTACCTAAACAGCCCTCCACTCATTCACTAACCTGGCCCCATAAATTCACCGGCCCGGTCCCTGTGGACCCATCGTGCTGATGGATCACAAAGTGTAAAATTTATCATAGACTATTAGTCTGGTGGGACTGGTGGAAGATATGTGTGAGTTCACAATGTGAAACAAAGTCTGTATAGACGCAGATTCACAAATTCTGTTTTGCACAGTACAAGACATCAATTTGTGGCACTAATTCATAATGTTCTTTCTCTCTTATTGTCATTTCTCCATCACCCTGTGGCCGTATTTTGCTCATATGTTGGCGTCACTGTGTTCTATACCATGACCCTCAGAGTCCTTGCCTTCCTTCTTACCCTGACCCCCTGCGGATTGCGGTGTCCACAGTTGAAGCCTAAAGCCTGAAGCATAGCCGGGAGGCACCAAGACAGCAGCTGTGCTTGACACATGTTCACCAAAAACGCCTTTCTTTGCTTCATTTCACTCCTACTCACCCTTCATTTCACTCCTCCTTTTCCAACCCATCCTTTCTAGTCTCCTTTGGCCCCTACCACTCCATTCGGAACAGGTGATCCTCCCAGAGGACCTGTTTTAAACCCTTCACTTGCTCTCCCCATGCTGCTTCCCCCACTGAAACCACGCTGTGAGTGACAACCAGAGACATCTGTCCCAAGAGCTGGCAGCACAAACCGAGGAGGACACCTCAAAGAAAGGTCCAAACTTGGTGAAAGATATTGAAAATCGTATTCATCAAACAAGTTTGACAGCATTGTGCAGCATGCTACCAAGTATGAAAACTACATTGCATGGATAATAACTCTGCTGTTGCATTGAGTATGGGTCTACAAATCGATACATAACGATATATAATAAATCATTTGATATGTGCCTTTATTCAAAATACATGTATATACTGCTAATTATATTTGTCAAGTACGTTTTTAACCTAGTGTCTGTTGGATTACTTTCATTAATGTATTTTACAAATCAATCAACTTTACAATCCTAGGAGGGTGATATTGTTATACTGCACAGAATTCCTAGGGAGGAGGTCAGGAAAGCACAGGACTTTGACACCAGAGACTGGGGTTTGTTCATGCATACCAAATGTTGTAGGTTTAAGCGTGATTTATACTGTAGCTGTGCATTACAGGGTTACGGCCTGGCTTTCAACGAAGCAGCTGATGGTACCATCAAAGGGTGAAATCCAATGCTGAGCTATGAATCAAAACTTATTCCGTGGATATCCATGACGGCACCCCCATTAACCCTTTGTGTCGACTGTAAATCTGGCTTTAGGCTACTAATAGTCTTAGTTAAAGTTGAGAAATTCATGCCTGTAAATACAGAATGCCTCACATCTTGTGCTTCAAGTCAGTATCGACTTTTTCAGTATATTCAACCACATCCTCAATCTTTCACTAACCTTAAAGTGCTCTAATTTAACGTAACCATAAAGAGATGAATGATGCTTTAGTTGCCCGGAGAGGATATTGAAGGAAAAACTATCAGTGTTTTGTACAACAGTTTTCTGACAGAGGTCGGGAAGCACAAGACTCCGACACGCTCTCTGCGGTTTGTTTCTTGCTTACCAAATGTTGTTAGTATTAATATTTGATTTGTAGTTGTGCGTTATGTTCACTGTAAACATTCCCTCTCTGTGCTGATAAAAAGAGCTTAATTCGGGTGGCACTATGCTTCTTACAAAACATAGAAGCGATAGTAGACTATAGTACTGTTTATGAATGTAATTTTAGGAGACTGGGTTGCAAAAGAAGACAGATTGTGGGTCAAAAAATAAACCTACAGTATTTCCTCACAGCTAATGAACAATGAAAAAAGAATCCATTATGTGCACAGCTACGAATGGGTACATCTTGGTAAGGTAGACAATTCAATTTGTAGACTTTTTATTATACACTATTTATGATTGACACCTAACAACCTAGCACTTGAGCTACACATGAGTGTAATGAAAGGTGGCTGTAATGCAGTATCAGAGAGCTTCATCACCCTAAGGTGGGCAGAAACGAAATCCATCAGCTCTAAACCTAGCATCGACATCTCTGGGCCCTGACTCCAGCAGTTTGTTCCATTACTATGCCACCGGATTTATCTAGAATATGCCTTTTCCAGCTCATTATGCCCACTTTAGGCTCCCATAAGGTCATTAATCCCAATCACTGTGTTCATTTTCACACATGCCAAACCATTATTCCACACTTGGCATATCTTTTTACCCTTCTGTGATTCTCTCTCGCACATGCCCGTGCACACACAGACATACACATATTACGAGTCTCCCTCTGCTTAGTCATTCTGTTTGTGTCACACTGCCTTTCATTGCATAATAACATAAAATACTGCGAGGGGGATCGTAAGATGATAACGATCAGAGAAAATCTTGCCAAATATAGGCGTATGGGCTTGAAATGTATCTGTGATGACACATTTCAGAACTCTTCAATACGAGTTATATTTGCGAAGCAGCTTGCTCGTGTATAAATGATTTGCAGTCATACAGAATATTTGTTATGCTGGAGAGCCTTCCAGCATCAGCACTCGATGCCTTACCCAGATTACTGCTGTTTTGAGAATATATATATATATATATATATATATATATATATAAAAGATCTGCTAAGGAGCCACCACTTGCTACTGAGGAATCACATGGGAAGTAAACAGAAAACAATACAAACAAAACACCCGCCCACCCAGAGCCTGGTTCTGCTCGAGGTTTCTGTCTGTTAAAAGGCAGTTTTTCCTTGCCACTGTCACATAGTGCTTATTAGTAATTGTTGGGTCTCTGTAAGAGTGTAATAAGGAGTCGGTGTAGACCTGCTCTATATGAAAAAGTGCCTTGAGATAACTTTGTTATGATATGGCGCTATATAAATAAAACTGAATTGAATCGAAGTGTAGACCACAGAATGTAAATTTCATTTTATATCAAATGATGATGCCAGTAGGTGGCGCTGTGACTCCGACTCAATATGGGCATGTAGAAATCTTCAGGCCAAATCTCAGGTGGATTTGATTAACCTGCTAGGAGGAGTTTCTAAAAGTATAGTGCCTGTAAATGGCAATAAATGCACAAACAATTCACACTTGATTCAAAATGACAACATGGCAACAGGAGGCTTCCGTTTTAATTCTTTTAAGTCTGGTGGTGTCACATGTACCTAACGTAGATGTGGAAGTCTTATAGGGGGGGTTATTGCAATAGAGGAAAATAGAGGAAGAGGAATAGAGAACTGGGTTCATCAGCATCCCCCAACAGATAGGTAGTATGGTACGCATGAAGGTATGTACATGTGCATGCTTGTGAGCCTGAGATATGACTTGCTATGTGCATATGAAAATACCCAGAGTGCATTTGTATATGGAGAGGAGCAGCGTTGGGAGGATCAGTTGCCGGGTTGCAGAGATGCTAATGAGCAGAGCAACAGGGCGGGGATCAGAACACACAATCAGAGACAGGGGATAAAGAAGGAAGATGATTCCTGCCAAAGATCTGCGTTAGGGGATTCATCTTTCTCCTTCAGGTGGCGTTCCAGAACTTATGCGTGGTTGTTAGGTAGGAGTAGTGGTTATAAGCACGGGAAAATATGTGTAGTCCCGGAGAACAAAAGAGTCTATCAAATGATTTGCTTTACAGCAGAATTCAAGCTTGTAGCAAAACCCCTTCTCTTCCTCTCACACACACACACACACACACACACGCTGATGATGCTGATATTCACTCTTGGCAGCTTAGTATTCACACGCGACCCCATGGCTGTGAGGGAGTAGCCCTGCAGTGGATGGCGAGGAGAAGCATAATAGAAAAACTCATTTGAAGGGAACTCAGGAGCCCAGGACCACATTAAGCTCAGCCGCCGGCCTGAATGAAAGATCATGTCGAACTCGTCACACAGCGAGCTTATGTGTGTGTGTGTGTAGGATAGAGAATGAGGGAGAGGGACAGAATAAAAACAGTATAAATATGATAAGAAAAGATGAAAAAGATGTGAAAATCGAATAAAGAAGGCTGAGTGTGCAAAAAGAGTAATGTATTCAATACAGCCCCATGACTCTCAAGGCTATAAAATTTCCTGGGTCTGTTTCCATCCTTCATTCAATGGATTTCACACGCCGCAACTTTAACAGACAAACTGTTTTCCTGCAGTTTACTCCAGAGTTTTAACAGTTATTGATTCTTCTGGACCAAAGCATTGTGTATTCAGTCCTGAATATG
Organism: Gadopsis marmoratus; assembly: GCA_036023855.1. Classification (NCBI taxonomy): domain Eukaryota; kingdom Metazoa; phylum Chordata; class Actinopteri; order Centrarchiformes; family Percichthyidae; genus Gadopsis; species Gadopsis marmoratus. Next base: position 27,161 of record JAVQJF010126055.1, on the reverse strand, counting down.
AAACATACCTGGTAGGAGTGTTGAAACAGCAGCCCGCTTACTTAACTCTTACTCGGCCAACAACAAATGTTCTGTAACAGACAGCTTGTGTAAATTGAAATGATACCACGCAGCAGCAGATGACATCTTTTAAGCATCTCAGATCATGATCTCCTTATTTCTGCCAGACAATCCCGTGTGTGAACGTCTTCCAAAGTCAGTTGGGGGACCACTGCCTCTAATTCCACGGAGGGCGCTAACCTCCCCCCCCCTCCCCTGCTTTCTGCCTCCGACTTGAATTTCCTACAGGCACCGAGATGAGTTTAGCCCATTTTATTTCATTTTGTCGAGGTCAGACAGGAGGAACACCTGTGGGATTCACTGTTTTTGAGTCGAAACTTCTTTTACATTCTCATTTTTCACTTCTTTTGTCCCTCCTTTCCACCCCTATTTACCCAAGGTCAAGGAGATTTTTGCCAGCCCGCCCCTTTCCCAGTTGCTCCTGCCAGCTGTGGTCTCGTGCCTCAAACCAAGTTGTGATGCAGAAATTGAAAGTACGGACATCCAGGGAAGGTCCATCGCAGCATTTATGCTCCTTCATACATCCACACTTCCTACTGTTTCCAAAATGTCAGAGCGGGGGGTCTCTGAATAAAACATCATCTATGTCTTACCCTGGAAGGATTTACCTTGGAGTGAACTCTATAAAGTGAAATTCTCATGACACATCAACTTGAAGAGTGACTGACCCTTCCAGTGACTTTTGAAATATGTTCAATCACAGGGACTCCCTCGGTGGAGTGCAACAATGCAGCTAAGAGATGCATGTCACAGATCACACAGCTCAAGCTGCCTCTGGACTTGCTTGTCAGCCGTTTAGTTGAGCGCATATTGAGCCGTGATATCTTTTGTTAAGAACATGTTGTACTTGACTCAACCTGACTAGATTCATCTCTAGCACTCAGTATAAGTATGCTAGGCCAAAATCAAACGTGTATGCTGCAGATTTCAGAACTTCAAGTTAGCGTCACAAGTTAGCGTCACTCTTATACGGAAGCCGAGAACGGCTTGCAAATATTTTTTGGGACGCCGTTATCGAGATCACGAGTAAATTATTTGGTGACCTCGAAATAACAAAGTTTGTTATCTTGCGATAATGAGTTCTATTATCTCATAGTGTTCTCCTTAAATGATACGGACCAGTCTGAATGTTATCTGCATAGTTTTTGTTTCAATATTTATCTATAAATGCATTTTATTAATATTATCAGCAGTATCATTTTTCATGCACTGGTTTAAGTTTTTAATCACCTTACATTTGCACTACCTGCACTGTTAATCACCTACATTTGCATCTACTTCATTAAGCACATACTCCATCATAGTGACAGCCCTCGGCAGTAATTGTGGCAGTTAGGCTATCACTTCAAGGCAGTGTTTTTGTGTTGTTATTCTTATATTCTTTTGTGTTTTTGTATGTTGCTTAAGCTAATGGATGCCTAAATTTCCCTCGGCATCAATAAAGTATCTCGCCCTCTCTCTCTTTATTTCTCTCTCTCTCTAAATATATACAAATTTCAAACAGACATACAGTCTGATGTCATGATCAATAAAGGGTACTTTGAGATCAGGAGGTCGGAGCTGAGAACAGCAGTTGCTACAGGGGCTCCTGATCTCTGGTAAACATTATAAGTAGCCTACTAACGTTAAACAACTTTTTGTCTTCGCGTGATGGCGGGTTGATTATCTCGTTAAAAAGAAAAGGGTTAAGTCTGCAGAGATTTTAAATCAAACAGGAATTATTTCCATGCTAGTAGCCTGTGATATGGCTTTACACTGACTTTCAATAATCGATTAGCTGACAGATGTGACATGTGTTTTTCGTCCATGCTGCTGCTCAACACCTGACCCACATGACTTGGAATGAGCTTAAACAATCAATTCCAGTAGTGAGTTCCTATTGAATATTACTCAAGATTTCTACTTTGTTCTGGCTTCTCTCACGGTTGCCAGGCCTGCAGATTTCACAGGTCATGGAACCATTCAGAAAGCTTTAATTAGCTTTCCCAATCTAATGAGTTCTCAGGCATCATACAAATTGTTCTGTCAAACCCTGACTTTGAGCCAGGTCTTGCCAGGTTGGATTGTTTGCGTGTGAGCTCAACAGAATAAAGGACTTTTAATCATGTTCAAATTCATTACCCTCCAATTGAGTAATGTTCCATTCTTCTCAGCCATTTTGCCCCAAATTCGTAGTTATAGCTGTGCCTCTGCCAGTGACAGACACCGGCAAAACTGTTTAGTGTGACTTCTATCATCATTATACCGGATAGAGCCATCCTTGGCACATTTTGAGGGGAAATTGTAATAACAAGTCGAGGCTGATGGACTGAGAGCAGGAAAAGGAGGCGACACAGAAGAAAAGTAATTTTGGACTTGGAGTAAATTCAAGCACTGCACCTTCACGAAGACAGCAGGGCAGTGAGGACGCTCAGACAAAAATATGAGCTTTGGTTTAAGGATGAATTATGGCCGTCTGACCCCATTCCCTTTTCCCCAGATCTAATTCAGCTCAGCCTAAATGGGGATGGGTATTGCCTAAACCGATAACTTGCTGGGCCTGAAGTGTCTTTTTAAAACAAGTTTCCGGGGAATTGAATTTCAATCGTGTGAGCAGTAAATGAGGAGGAGATTTATGTGGCTGTGCGTGGGAAAAGGGTATAACAAGGCAGCAGCGGCAGTCGCTTTACACTTTGTCACATTCACAAAGAAGGCATTAGGGCTTTGACCCACTTCAAGCAGGGCCGGAATAATGCTGCTGCTCTCTAATGCTTCCATAATGGTCGTTGTCATCATCCTTGTCAACTTTATTCTCACTGTCATTGTCATCTTATTCTTGAGTGAAATTTGGCCGCGAGACTATCAGGCTACTATGAATCTCATGACAGTTATGCATGTTGTTTTCTTCCCACGTCATGCTGCATCGTGCTGTTTGATGCGGTTATCGCTTGGGAAAGTGGGGAAGTTTAAGGAAGAGGAGTCATACCGTAACAGAGGTTATTTACCTCTCTCCATCTCTTTCTCCCTATTTCTCCATCTCTCTCACTAGCTTCTCATGTGAGACTGATAGAGGTTGGAGCACAGCCACTCGCTGTCAGGTCCCAGCTAATGGAATCAACATGGGTGACGGATCAACCCACCGAAAATAAGTTGTCAGAGAGCTGCAGGCCCTTCATCAACCTCCCTGCCATGTGTGGCACTGCCTTGACCCCTCCCAATGCCATATCCGGAGGGCCTTTTATCTTCAGCATGCTGAAATTAGGTTTCAAGTTTTTATTTATTAATGTATACTATTTGTTCTCTGTCATAAAGAGTCAGGTTATGGTTCTTCTTGGGGTTAGAAAGATGCTCTGAGGGATGGGCTTACCCTATAGAATCTGGAGTTTAGTTATATAGATGCACATGCAACGTATCATTTGTTCGAAGGGAACATTTTGGGAACTATGCTTATTCACTTTCTTCTCAGGAGTTAGAAGAGAAGGAGTGGTATCAATCTTTTCATACAAAAGCAAATGAGCCTATTAGCCCAAAATGTCAATCTACTTCTTTAACGTAAGCCGCAGGATGCCTTGAGCAGGAAGGTTTCTAAATCTTCACTTTAAATACACAGTCTGACTCCAGAGGAAGAGAGAAGCATTTAAAAATAGGAATTTCAGAAGCTAACATTAAAGATTTAAACTAATTTACAGCAAATTTATATAGCATGCAAGCAGAAAAATAGAGGTAAGATAAGTCTGAAGTAAACCTGATTACAAACACTGGATCAAATACCAAGAGCATAAACAAAGACCTTATGTTTGTCCAGTTAAATAGTTCTCGCACCGTGTGATGTGTACCTTCTGCCGGGCAGTGCAAAATTCCCCAGACCACCTCTGGCCAGGAGAGATATAGGGAAAAGGAGAAAATGAGGAGAGTGAGCTGCTTCTGAGCTCGAGAAACACGATGACTTGCCGACTCTCTCCCTAGAATGTACCAAAAGCTTTACTTACTTTATGCCTTAAAGGATCAAATGTTCTGTGCAGGATATTTGCCCGTATACTGCCTTAATCAATACTGTATGTGGATAAAAGGAATGTTTCACCAGGACAACATTCACCACAGATGATGCAAACAATACATCTCCCACAGTTGTTCCCAAGAGATGGAACTGAACACAAGAAAGCCTGGTGTCTACAGTATTAATTTCAGGTAGGCCTGCATACAAGAAGATAAATACTTCTGGATAGATTTTTAAAAAAAGTCCCTTTTTCCACATCTACAGCGCAGTATGTTAGAGTTTCTTTCACATGACGTAATCCTCACCCAGTTGCCAGAATCCATAAAGCAGTTGTGATCAGTGCCAGCCTGCTGCTATATTCTCATACTCAGAATCAATGGATCTGGGCTAATCTGTCAAACCGAGGAGCCTCTTTCATTCGCTATTCATTTTAACAAAGGTCTACCAGTTTTCCAAACATTGATTTGATTAACAAGAGACATGCAATGTAGACAAGTGGAGGAACTAGGTCAAGGATTTCTTTCACACACCAACTGCATCCCTGATCCTTGTGCACAGTACCACAGAGCTCCACCAGGAGCCACTGCAGATCCATCTGTGCTACAGAGAAAGACAGGCAGACAGATGAAAAAGAGTGGGGGGCATGCAGGGAGGTAAAAAGAGCTCAATGTATTAGATCAGCCACCCCACTGGTTTTGTGTACCGACAGCTGTGCTCTATAACCCACTTGACAAGATTAAAAGTCCAAACATATAAACAAATAGACAATCTGGCTCAGTCATGGAGCCCAGCTCCCTCCCTCCGTCTTCTTGTGCACCTTGTGAACGGCAGATGAGACGGGAAAGAGTGTGGGAGCGTAATTTAGGGCTGCTTATAAGATCACAAAATGTGACCCACTTCAACGTTGCGCTGACTAAAAGACGCAAGATTCTAATAATATTTCAGGAGACGCTTCCTCATGAATCTTGAATAAGATTCCATGCATGTTTGTAGATGCAGCTCTCTGTGTTTGGCTTGTGGGTGCCGGTGCATAGCTGTGCCGTTGTTTGCAGACAGAAAGAGAAAAAGAAAGCGAGACAGAGAGAAATGACTGATGACAAATCCACGATGCTCAGCAGTACATCTCTCACCACACAGCCATGCAGCCAGTCCTCCTCCAAGCTAAGGCATCCATCTAGCCGTCCTCTTGCTCGCTGGCGCTTTGTGTTTTTTGTTTAGTTTGTTTGTTCTGACATGTTAATGGGACAGCTGATGGACTGGCAGTCTGATCCAGCTAGAGGGGCAGGGGCTGCTGGGCTTATTTTATTCTGACAGCGAGGGGGGGAAGGTCAGCATGCTCACAGCTCACCTGCCTTCTCCTCTCTTTCCCTCTGTCTCTCTGCTCTCGCTCATCATTCCAACCTGATTTCTGCCTTTGTCTTGTTTGCTTCCATCTCCCACAGTGTGATTTTGGGCGCATCCGTCTCGGCTCATTTCCTCTCTCATGTTTAGAGCTCTTCTGAAACATTTCTCCAATGATTGACCGACAGCTGCAAGGGAAATTGGGAAAACAAATTAGATAAACTTTGATGCAATACCGAAAGTGCAACAAAAGTAAGAAAGCTCAAATAACACCTTCTGCAAGGGAAAAAATGCTAAAGGCAACAAAAGCATTATGAAACTCACAGGACTAATCTCTAGAAGAGTTTCTACAGCCTGCAGACTGCCAGGAGGAAAAAATTAAAGTAAGTACACTGAGAGAAAATACAAACTAAACACAGACACATACATTTGCATGTGCACACAAAAGTATTTCAAGTACTCTCCTTTACAACATGCACACAGAGAATTAACTCTGTAAAACTTCAACTGTGTTGTATGGAGTGATAGGAGTGCCACAAAAAACAATAAATATGTAAAAGAATAAGACAATAAATAAAATATAAATTATCCCTTCATTTTCCTTATTCTTTTCTTTCTGGCTTTTGCCATTCCCATTTTGCTATTTCCACATTGCTTTCACAGACAAAATATGAACACCAGCGCACACATTAGGAAGCAATGCCTTCTTCCTTCCCCGATTCAAACAGCAGTCCCTCATTTTACAGCGGTTAGCATCCAGCCCCCCTGTCACATCTATGTCCCGTTGTCTGTGCTAAAAAACTCCTGCCATAACAGGATTCATGTATGCATGAATTGATTACTCAGCCTGGGCATGAAGGCCCGCCCAAAGCCATTTGATTGACAGCTTGGTTCTATAAGGGAAAAGCAAAAGCAATGGGGAAATAACAAAAGCAATCTGGGAATAGCTAAAGCAAAAGGGAAAAGAATAGGAAAATTGATATTTTATTTGTCATTATATATATTTATTATTTTATTTATTTTCTCTTTATATTTCTACATTTATTCTTTCACGTATTTATTCTTTTATGTGGCACTCCTATCACTCCACAATGTTGAGGCTTCAAAACGAATGCAAAATCAGTTTGAAAAGAATTCTCCACATGCTTTCCCATCTCTTAGTTCCAGAGAGCTGCCTGGAAATGGGTCAGTATTAATGGCTGACAATGCAGGCCGGTGTGCTGCATGCCACAACAAGCCCAGACCACATTAGGCTGCTGAGACAGGGGGTGATGGAAGAGGTGGATAACTCACTGTGAGCAGAGGAGAGCCACAGCACAGCCACGCACCACTGGTGCTGAGGACTGCAGCAACACTCCACAAGTCGCCTTTTCCAACACTTTCATCTGCGTCAGGTCCTAGAGCAAGCAACAACAGGGAACGTTAACCTGTAACAGCGACAGGTCAGGTCTGTGTCGGTGTCTTTCTTGCACTGCAAACAAATCCGAGGGGCTATGCATGTGAAGGCAGTAATTTGGAGGGTTAATGATGAATACTTACTGAAATATTTCAAAAATGTTCAACATGGATCCTTTTGGTGATGTCAACTTTGCAGAAAGCCCACTCAGCTTGCACTGAGGGCGATGCTATGTTCTGTGAGGATGGCCGCAGGTTGCAATTAAACTGCCAATTGATTGTGTAATAAAGGCAACATACAGTCTTGTAAGAGTCAAGTACCTAAAACTGATAAATTAATCAGGTGTTTTTTTTAACTTTTCCAATTATTTATTTACTCCAAACTCTTCAATGCAATTGCCCTTTATACATTTTTCCCCCCTTTAAAATACAGTGGAAACAAAATAAGTCAGTGACATTTTTGTTCTCAGTAAAATGAGCAAATCCGATACAGTCAATTACACTCAGTTAGATTTCATCATAGTAGCTGACCTTAAGGATCCTCTGTACAATACGACTATATACAGAAAAGCTTTGTTTTTTGTTAGTGACACTAAACATTTTAATTTGAGTTAATGCCTTGTAGACAACAACAAACAACACCTGTGGTAAACAGCAAGATATAGATGGGATTCTTTGTACCATGTGCAATCAGTGTAAGGAACAAACAGCACTAAACTGCTCCCGTGCAAGGAGATTTCATTAAGTTGTATCAACTTCTGTGGATATATTGCTGACATGTCATGATACGTGTTGTGTTTATTGCGGTGTTTTGATCAGGATGACATCACCAAAACTATCCAATGAATGAGCTACCTGTCAGTCAATATGACTTCATCACACTTCTTTTAAAAGGCAGTGTGACTATGAACTGGACCAACAATAAAAGGCCAACTGAATCGCTCGGAAATGCAAATATGAGGTAACCAAGGAGTAGACTGATGAAGATGAGGTTAGAGGTCTGCGTCTGTGTGCATGCTGGATGGTTGCAGGCTATTTTGGATATCCAGTGATAAATGACAGAAGTTTCCCTCCTAGTGAATGTAATTCTGGGAATCATGAGATATAGAGTTTCTGAAATTGGGTAACAGGTCCATAAAAACGCTAAGAAGACAAATGGTGCTCTAATGTAGCCATCAACCGGACCATTAGCAATAGCCAGTAAACCTCAAACAGATGAAGATTTCTCAGCTCTAGTCATTGGGACGCAACAAAAAAAAGGCACAAATCGGGAAAACAATTCAGGCTCTCTCTCCAGAAAAGGCCAGATAACAAATAAACAAGAGGTTGAGAGAAAGAGAATAACTGAAAGATAAAAAGAGAGATGTAAAGACGGCGAGAAATCCTTAATTACCTTTCTGTATATTTACTCTCCATTCATCCCTTTAAGGCTGCAGGGTCTTTAACACCCTTAATCAACCTCTCTCCCCAGCAGGGCCTGTAGCAGGCATCTTCACTCGCCTACGTAATTGACTCTTCGTGTTTGAGAGGTAATAAAAGTTTATGACTATTAAACATAACATCAAGCGGGCTGTCTCTTTACCAAACTATTAGCGGGGGGGAAGGCGCGTTGTGAACCGATAATTAATTGCTTACTCTGGAGATTCCTAATTAGCAATTGTTGGTGTTATTAGCTGATTAGCGGGTGCATTTGACAGCCCTGAAAGGCTGTCAATTGACAGATGAGAGGATGGGGCATCCATTGGTGCTTGGAGGTGCTGACATAATTGGTCTTTATTTTTTGAAGTACGCAGCCTGCACCGTCACAGCGAGCAGGAAATGACAGAGCTCTTGAATTAATCCCAAGGCTTCTAGTTGATTTAATAGGGGTGGACTGGAAATAAAAAATCTAAAGAATAACTGACTGCTTTCTTAAGCTCCGACGACATGACTCACGTGTTGGATTCTTATGTGAATTATGCCGTATGTCAGTATAGCCACTGACATTTAATCAAGTGTTTCCCCACATGTTCCAGCCCTCCAGGCCATTCTATATTCTGCATAATCTCATCCAGGTGACACCTTGGGGTCAGAACATATAGAAACCGACAATAGCCACTTTCTTCTCCTCTGTATAATTGGTTGTATTTTTAGGGTTCGGTATGAAATTGATATGGGAGACAGTGGCACTGCTCAGTGATCCATCCTTTGGTGCCAACCTTGGTGGCTGCAGTGACAAATTTAGACATACAGTGTTCTCTTCCACCAAATTAGATCAGGCCAATGGGCCATGGAAAACCTGTCTCTGTGTCCCTGGGAACAAGTAAAAGCCAAACAGCTAAAGAAATTAACTTCCCAAGTCAGAAATTCTATCAAGATTTCCAACTCAACCCTATTTTTCCATACTGCATCAAGTTGTGATAGCATGGTTGCTGAGATACCCAAACATGTATATATAACATTACACAAATGAATGAAGGCATTTAACTTTATGTTGGTATTTTTAAAATTATGTTATGGAATCTATTTTGTGTCCACACCTTTAAAATTTGTACTCCATTAATTCTTACCCCAAACCTTGAAAACATAAAGAAAGCTTAACACATTTTTATGTATTTTTATTATTATTATTATTATTACGTAATTGATTTCAATAACCATATCTTTCTTCAAATCAAGTAAAACCAAATATCAGCTGCATGCCAGCATACTGTCTGTCACACAGCATAACTGCACAAAATGTGTTTCCTTTTCTCTTTAAAGAGTAAGTATACCCTGGAATTTTGCTAGAATGGGTGGGGTTTGGGGGTTTGACCACCACAGCATGTATATTGTATAGATGTGCATTTGTGTGGTCCTGGTATCTAACCAGGCTTGAGCAGCTACTGTCGGGGTCTCTGTTTCTCTGCTGCAAAGACAGGGAATCCGGCAGGTACCTCGGTAGTCACTAGAAGCACATTTACGCCCTTTTGGGACTGTTGTTGTGTGGGTCCGTGTGTTGTAGCTCGGCTACTTGCTCTACTCCAAGAGGTTGTCCCGGTGTGTCTGTGTGTGTCTTTAGGTAGTGCATAGTCGTATCCATGCTGTTTATTATGGTGGAGTTAATATTACTGTTCATCGTGCCTAAAAATTTTGCTGGGCTCTGGAAATGGCACACTTATCGGCAGGCCATGTGTGGCATATACTGAAACCGAAGACAAACTTTTTAATAGGTATATTATTCATTTTGAAATATGCCATTTATGTCTCTGGTGCCCTTTAGAGTTGGGCAATAAAACAATAATGATAATTATCGATAGATCCTCAATTGAAATATAAAAAATGTTCAATAAATGTTCTATATTATTAACCAGGAAAGGGGGCACTAATGCACCATTAAACGCTAGTTGCCATGTTGCCATTAAGCAGAAGAAGAAGACAAACAGCCAAAGAAAGCAGCAGAAGGCTTATTGATGGAACGGAATCATACTGTTAACTATGGCGTCGTCCTGCTTCGAGAAATAATTGCCATAAACAATATTCCCATTTCAAGACTATGACACTGAAATTTCTTAAGAATATTCAGAATAATATTAGGAATTAGAAATAAGAAAAATATTAAAATAGCCTAAATAAATAAGATAAATAAAATAAAACTACGCAACCAAAACAATACCAGCTCGTTCACGCTAATGGGATGTCCTCTCTCATTCAGCCTAAACCCAGGAAGTTCCGGCACCGCAGCTGTAGAGCTCGGCTTTGAAACCAAGGCCATTTGGAATTATTCTTCCAAACTTTCAGGCTGGAAATATGCAGTTGTCGTTAAAAACACCTTTTAGCCTCGAGTAACACGTTATCTTCACTTCACCTGGTTCTCTATCACCGTATGTGTGTGGAGGACCTGCCTAAGCTTCGCCCATGGTGAAGAGCAGATGAGAGAACAGAAGCAGAGCGGCCAGAAGTGACAGCAAAATGTGTCTCAGCGTCATTTTTTTGTATTTTCATTCAGCTGAGGCAGTGTGAAAAAACACTAGGCTATGTGCCCGAGCATTATAATGGTATATAAAACCCTGCTGTTCATTCTGGCACCGTGTTGGCTAAAATGTTAGTGAAATTCTTATGTGAAACAGTCATGTAAACACAACAGGTAAAATCAAGGTCATGTCTGTATATTGTACGTAAGTCAATAGGCCTCAGTATGGCTAGGGAGGCATGATGACAAAGGAGAAGATTAACAAGCCCCCAAGAGAAACTAAAGGCGAGAGGGGGGGCAACAAAGCAATTACAGAGAATGAGAATTGAAACAGAAAATAATAATAGAGTAAGAGACATAATTTTTCCCTTTTCTCCGCACAGGCCGCAATTCCAGAACAGATTATTTCTCCAAGTAATCTGTATAAGAGGTAGAGGAGGAAAAGGCTTTGGAGAACTTGTTGCAATATTGAAATGGAGAATGGAAAGTCCAGTCCAGACAGCTCAGACATCACAGGTTTTGATTCCCAAAAAAAAAATGGTCTTCCCATGTTCTTTGCCTTAGCGCCATAGCAGAGCGGGCATCACAAAGTAGCCAGGTTCCCATCCACTTGCATTATGCAAAAATTAGGAGTTTGCTCATCAAGGTAAACAGCAGGTGGCGCCAATTCTCCCATTCGGGTGCCATTCAACTAGTGCCAGTCAAACCGCAAATGGTAGAAACCAATATGGGAAACATAATGGAAATGTGGCTTTTCTGCTTGTTTCAAGTTGTAGTATTGAGGAGCGTTACTTGGTGGAAAGGAAAAGATGGGAAAGAAGAAAAAGATCATGTTAAACACAGGAGGTGAGGACTGTGTCCAACACTTGTTTTTCTGTATGGTAGTTGGCTGAGTACTTCAGAAGATGGAAGATTGTGGATTTTTGATTTGCATTTGCTCAGTGTCTTTTGAAGGTTATGGCATCTTAGAGATGCAAAAGTATGCAAATGATTTGAGATAAAAAGATTTTAGTGGAAAGTTCAGGGGCTGCCTGAATCCTCATAGGTTCTTCGCATGGTCACATAATTAGTGCATTTAAGCATTGCAGGTTGAAAGTGCTCTTGATGATCAAGGCTTATCTGACTAGAAAACTTGTGTTTATGAAGCTAACGCAACTTGCCTTCAGGCAGGGTTAAAGACTTCAAATAGGGGTTGCTGGTGATCAGTTTGCTAAATATTGTCTGCCTCTTGAAAAAGAAAATGAGGATGCAAGGTTAAAAGAAAACTCATCTGAGAGCAGAGAGAGGAGGGGGGTCAATAGGGCCAGCATTGGATAGAAAGAAGTTCTGATTTTTGTAGCCCTGATGGTCATAAACCAGCAGAGCAGGACTATGCGGGAGGAACGAGCCAAAGACCTACGGGCCATGTCTCTTCTTAACAACGGAGCGCAGTCTCGTTCAATTACCGTTAACTTACAATCAATAAGATGACCTACAACACATGAGCGGAACTTGGCTGCCTTCACTGATGCCTCCATTTTGGAGAAAAAGAAAATCTTCTTCCACTATAGATTTTCCCACTGTCCTTAGGCTGGTCAATTACATCAATAACTCCCAACAACAACAACAACAGAGGAAAATAAGGTGAAGTAGCTCCTCTGCGAGTTCAGTTCCCTTTCCTGACGTTCTGCCAGGCAGGTTGTAATTTTTTTTTTTTTGTTCTCCTTTTTCCCTTTCACAGCCTTCCTGCAATTTTGTAGCTGTCAGAGCATGGCAGCATGGCAGTTTTACTGCACTCCCTCACTGCGTATCACGACAAGATGGAATCACGGCCTAAAGGTTGGCAGTCAGTGAGACATGGCCTGTATGCTAATGACAGCACGGGGGGGCACTAAACCCAGGCAAAGCTGGTGCCAATCCTCCATGCCAGTGTGAGTTACAGAAGCAGCAGTTTGCTAAGAGCAGTGGGAGGTCTCCATGTAATCACATCACTTTGTATTCAGCAGACAGCAAAGTCACAAAAAATAACTTTTTTTGGAGTTGAGAGTTGATGCATCTGAAGGGAACGGGAAGTGGGTGTTGGAGGTTATACATGTACAGCAGCACCAATCAATCACAGGGAGCAGTATTGCTGCAAAGCTGCTATTCCAGTGCTGTCCGAGTGTGATATGTACCCTTTTTAATACCTGTAAATTATATGCAGGATTAATAAAATCTCACCCATAATCAAATACTGCAGAACATTTCACAATGGAGGGGCTTCCCTGCTGTGCATCATTAACATAATTGTTACTAATCCCTCTATCCTTGCCTTAGTGAAGTTTAAAGGAAACTCACTTTCATTCATCTTCAGTAATATCCCCTTTGTGGCACTTTCAAGATGATTTGTAATTGTTAAGCCTGTAATGTCAAATGTTGCAGACTTGGACAAAAGGTTTGTTGGAGCAGTTCAGGCAGACAAGATACTACAGGCATGAACGGCATGAGCAGGGAGGATGAGGTTTGCTGAAAATTATTGGAATAGAGCAGAAGTAAGATCTAAAATACAAAATGGAGGGTTTGTTTGGTCAAATCAGGAGCAGGAACTGCAGCTGGTTCCCCAAGTAGGAATATCAGAGGCACAGGGAACTTTTGTCTTTTATGGATACTTGATGATGCAAGTCATGTGGAGAGATACTGGTGGGCAACTTGCTCACTCAGAACAATGACACTTGTTATTCCACCCACCTGTGTTTCTGCCTGCCAAGCAAAAAACTTGTGAGTAGCTATTGATCAGATTGTGTCTGTCTATATAACTGATATGTCAAACAGCACTGGTCCGTGAAATGATGCAAGTTCAGCATAGTCAGAGAACATTTGTGATTGGTGGCTTTGCAAGACTAGCTATTCAGTCTCACAAAAGTATGAGATTGTGCATACAAGTATAGTAAAAATTATTAATTAGGTATCGCCGAGGTATTTCACGGGTGCACTTGGTTCTGAGAAAATGAGACGGACGGAATGAGTCGGACGGGGTCTAAACAATACTCAAGTCTAATCAGGTAGGGTAGGTTTCTGTTTTACTGCAGCAGGTCTGTGTGTCAATATGTCGAATACCCAGGTGGATCCAAATGGAAATGAGCGTACTAGGTATCAGCTCTGATGGCATGGTAATTAAAAATCACTACAGGAAAAACATTTTAGGATATCAGTAGCATATGTAAAAAATTTATATTTTTTGGAATTTGATGCAGAGATGTCAAACAGATTAGAAAATCATAATATTTGGTCTATTATCTTTCTATAAATGACTGTAAATAACTTTTTAGAACATTATTATATTATTATTAATATTATATACTCTTTTTCGACTGCTGCCACTTAATTGATTGCACATCATGATGCTGCTGGAGTTCTCTCTCTTTTAGGGTCTATACGGAGCAACCAAATTTTGGATCAGATTTTGGATCGGCTTGACTGTTCTCGGTTCTGGGTGGGTCACTTTTTTGAAAATTAATTCATGCACAGCTTTGAATAGTTTTTACATGGGTCAGATTCGGCTCTGGTCTGACATCATGGACCCTTGAAAACCTCTAGTGTCCTTTGCAGGGACAGGGTTAGTAGCTTGGAAATCTGAAAAGAGGTAAGGCTGGGACTGCTACTCCCACTTAAAGAAGTAATTTAAAGTGGTTCAAGCATGTGATCAGGATGCCAATATCAGCCCCTTGTTGTAAACATATTCCAAGCACGTCACGCTAGACCCTGGGGCAGACCCAGAAGCACTAGATGGAATACATATTCTATCTAGCCTGGAAATGCCCTGGGATCCCACGGGAAGCAGTGGAGGATGTGGCTGGGGAGAAGGACCTCTGGGATTCTTTGCTTGGCCTGCTGCCTCTGCAACCCAGACCCAGATGAACGGTGGAAAATGGACTGATGATTAGGCTGTGCACAGCCATTATGGTTTCAGAGGTGTCTGCACTGTATATTTCACCAATGAGATCCATCATCTCCCAAACAAATTGCATTTGTTGAGCATATATATCCTGGGCAGCAACCAACCTTTTAAGGTAACCTGGTTTCATGTGACTGTGCTGCACTGTTTTTAAAATTTACACAGACTGGCTTGAGGTGCTTCAATAAGGGCCCTCTGTGCACAAGAAATGGACTTTGCACTGACAAAGTGGCCTAACGAGACTAGAATTATGCTCTAAATGCAAACACTCAACGCGTATTGGTCGTACTGGCCTCCTAATCAGTTAAATATCTAAGTGAAATGAAAATGTGTTTTCAGGAACAGGCATTGATGCAAGGAAAGTAACTGTTCCCTTCTACTGAGCACATCAGAGGTGATGAAATGAAACAAGAGACATTAGCAGAGCAAATAGATGCAGGCAGACTTGCATGTGACACACGGTGGAATTATGTGGATGGCTGGCAATGGCAAGGAAATGGAGACAGATCTGCATGCCAAACCATTGATTGTTATCCCCTGGCTCAGTTGAACACGACCCTTCATTTATATGATAAACAGCTGAATTGTAATCCAAGCACTTGTCTTTTGCTTTCCTTCCATCCCCTCTCATTTAGCGGTGCTGTTGCATTATCGGTCATCCCTCGATCCTTGTGTTTGTACCTCTTTCCCACTCCTTCTCTCTCTATGAGCATAGGTGTAACCATGCCATCACGCTGTCTGTATCGCACGGCAGTCTGATGGAGTGGGGGTACCATATGCAAAAATTTGTCATCTAATTGGCCACCAGATCCCTCTGCTGTGTGTTTCTTGGTGTTAGACTCATGTAAAAATGTGGCATGGCCTGTGGGAACGTGGAAAAGCGTGTCATATTTGTGTGCAGATTGTTCACTTTGCAGCTTGACTTTGCAAGTGGCTCTGTAATTTATATTGCTATGCAGCTGCCCCATGCTAGTCACACAGACCCATATACAACCTCAGGCCTTGTCCCATTGAGCGTAATGAGACCAATATAGACCTCAGCACAGTTATGAATAAGATTACATTATCCAGCATGGAGTCAATTAGACACAATGACTAAACTAGACCTTTGTGAAGGTGAAAACATTGATAACATGCCAATTGTAATGTCTCTGCCAACAGTATTGTTGAAGAATGTTTTCACCCATGTCCGTGTGCATCTGTGAGTGGGATATTATTGTAATCACAAATAAAATATTGTATTTGCTTCCCAATACAGCAATACATTTTTCTTTTTGTTCTTTTATGTGACCTTCAATAGGCCGGTGTTTGTCTAACAAATTACATATATTTTTCCAGAGCTTGCAAAAGTGTAGGAAAAAAATGTGTCCCAAACCTCTCACCGAGCACGGCTAATGAACCACAGTACACACACACACACACACACACACACACACACACACACATCACAAAGGAACAGAGAAGCTGAGAGAAAAACTCACAGACAAGTTCAAGCAGCGTTTCAAGTCAGTCAAGATGTGGGCAAAAAGATAGAGAAAGGCACAGAAATGAACAAGAAAAGGACAAAGTCACAAATGTACACATATCAAGGTCGTAGGAGTCCTGACGAGAATGTGTGCATCATGTATTCACTGAAAAGTTCAATTTAAAAACCATGGAAAAGATGAACTTATTTTTAGTCTTATGATTAGTCATATTCAAAATCCATTAATTATCTTTATTGTGTTGACCGTATCCCCCCCACCCCTTGTGGTTTATTAACGCACAAGTTGCTTGATGTCGGCCGTTGAAATAATGAGGAGCTTTCTTCCTGCACAGCACCTTTGATATGTTAAAGCAGTCAGACTCACCAACTGGCAGCAGCATCTGAACTGCACAAAGTTACCTTCTGGAAAGTAAAGGGAAAGAGAGGGAGAAAAATCAACAGAGAGAGAGAGAGAGAGAGCGAAAGAGGGAAGGGGGGAGAGCAAGATGGAGGAGTGAAACAGGTAAAAGAGTATACGACAAAGTTAGTAATGCGTAAGCATTCAGACCCAGTCATGGATAATTGACAATGCCACTGGCATATGAACGGAAATAGGTTTGAAGGGCTACAGAACCCCTGTGGGCAGCATGGCAGAGGAATTCCCTGTGGGTGAGTGATTGGAGAGGTTAAGTTAAGATCAGGATCACTGCCTCACTGTAAAATATTGCTAGAGTTCATATCATGCAAGTGAACCTCTCGGCTCCTGTAAAACTGAGAATAAAAGCTTGACCCCTGCCTGAGCACTTCCATATTTTACTCTCATTCTGCACAACACAAAAGTCAAATCTTGGAAAGCCATATTATGTGCTGGCTAAATGAGGGCAGAAAATGAAGCCAGAGGATCTGCAGCCAGGGAGCATGTGTTGAGAGTTTCACCTCATACTTGCAGCCAATAAACAATGCGCCTGTGGCGCCGCAACTTCTGGTTATCCCAAGTTTTCTTACGAGAATCTCCTTATTTTAAAGAGGCGTGATTCAGTGCGAGTACATGATGTCAGACTCTCATCGTGCAAATTGTCAGCATACTGCAAAGTCTTTGTGCTTCCAAAATGCCATCCTTTGAGGATGGGAGAGAAGAAAAACTGATTGCACATCATTATGGACATCTGTCAACATCATGCTGAGGATGTCTTGTGTTGAACATTTTAACTGAAGCACACTCTGGTTTCACGACTGGCCACAAACGGCAAAAGAAATAAATAGCTTCACAGAATAGATGAAAATGTGCCTGTGTATTGACCTATATCAACAAATAAATTAAGAAAACATCTTCAATATTGTTGCATTCATCAAAATACTCAGATTTGAGCTTATTTTGGTGATTTTAGGAAATCTAAAGATGATGATTTCTAACTGATGCAGCAAGAGCTTATTCATGCAGCACTTCCCATATTTAACTCAAATAGAAGTGTTTTGCATGTTTACCAAATCTGATTACAGACATACTGACTGAGAGGGGTAAACTGAATGTGTGTGCTGCAGCTCAAGACTCAATTTGATTTTGCTTTTTAAAAATCCCAACTCAAATGTAATTGGCTGTCCATGACTCACAACTTAGAAAGGGGCAGTCAACCAATTTCCCACATGAACTTCAGACTACTAATTAGGAGTACTACGCAGCCTGTGAAGGTAGCATCTTCTGTGGCTCTGATGGGAACTTTCCAAAGTCCAATGCTGCATCAATTTTGATAATGATTTTGTGTTTCACCCACAAAACCCCTGACTTTGTGCAATAGTAAATAGCTTGAGTAAGCCTTTATTGACTGATGGCTATCTAAACCCACAAAATGCGTCACTATCCACTTATTTATAACTTTTGACAGTTTAAGACTCAAAATGGGCCTCCATTTTCAACGAATGTACAAATGGTATCTACAAGACTAATAAATGTAAAGAAATGTTTTGTTGATCTTATTATGGGAATGTTGGAGAGCAAATTAATAAGGCCCAGTTGTTCAAGAGTTGTGTGTGGCTGAAACTGTCCTTGAGCTTGATGCCTAAATTCATTTTCCTGTATTGTTGCAAAGGGTTGAATGTACTTGCTGGGGTAACTGGGATGTGAAAGCTAGTGGTTGACGTGGGGGATGGGTGGAAGTATGAAAACCACTGATGTACTGGGTAGACACTTTTACCATCCTCAAGAGAGACATGCTCTACACAGCAAAGTGCTTTTCCACAGTGGGCAGTGTTGGATCCTTCTAAAATGTCTCCAGATTTACAGCTTAGTGAATTCCCTCTTAACTTGGATTGCAAGTTTGAGCTGTACTTGTAAAACTGTCATTTTATCTTTATACTCACCATGAATATCCTTTGAGCTCGGATAAAATAAAATAAAAAGCTATGGCTCTGCTAGCGTAATTCTCAGCAAAATAGTCAAAGGGGAAGCTGTGCAAATAGACATGAATGAAGCAGAAACAAGATCTTCAAAAGGCATATTTATACTGTTAAGTGAATCATTCAGTTCTCCCTCCACAAATAACACCATGTACACATTTTGATTCAAAAATAAAAAGTAAAACTTTTCATTTCTGTTTGAGCCTTTGGAGGAGTAGCCTTGGCGAGCTGTCGGTACTCATCCACTCTCTCCCTCTTTATTTCTCTCCTCTGTCTTCCTGTCTTTGCCCTGCCTCCGTCTCCCTCCTTCACCTTTGTTTTTCTAATACTTTGGCTTTGGGAAATGATGAGGAGAGGCAACAAATGATAGAAAGGACAGTCACCCATCTGTTGGCTGATGCATTATTGATCCCTGGCTCCCATCAGAGTGAAAAGTGAATGTTTCGGTGGGTGAAGTCACGCGGACCACAGACGCTGATAGAAAAACCACACAAATACACGCCCACGAAAGTCGGCTTGTGCATGAGCTCGCACACAAACAAGCTCGCAAGGCTCGTCTGCCTCCTGTTCAATTATTTCGGTATATGTGGGACACATTCGGATGGTTATTCCCTGCCACGAGTCCCCTACATAATTCTGGTTAATAAGCCTCTATTTCAGTCAATTTCAAACCAAACAACACCTGACACCTCAGTGTCTCGGTGCTCCAGAGAAACCTCACAACAACAAAAAAAACCTTCAAAGCTTACAAATGAAGCGCATGATGGCTGTGAACGGCAGAGAGCTTCATGATATGTTATCAAGTGGATGTACAAGATGACAAGATGCGTCAGGAGTGCTGAGGGCAAATTAGACACCATACCGTCGGCATACAGTAGCACACAATAAATGTCCTCATCTCCAGCCTGTCTGCAGCAAACAGATGAGTTCATAAACAGACAGTGGAGGACAGTCTGTGTCCTGAGGCAAACAAGTGTATGTGTGTGTGAGAATGTGTCTGGGAGGGAGTTGTATCCACATGCATGCATGTATTCGATGTGCGCAGTATGCCAGTTGATGAAAGAGATGAGGAGTCATAAGTCATTTCCAGCTCATACGTTTGCTTGGTGTGTGTGTTTGTATGTGTGTAAGTGTTTGCATGCACATGTGTGAATACATATACTACACTCTCTTGCCTTCCTTCTAACATTCTTTAATGGTTTGTCAGCATGTGGTGGTGTAACCAGCCTGTGACACTGTGGCACTTTAATTATAGCTACTTGTCCTCTTATGCTTAGGGTCAATGCACTGACAGCGTAGGTCTTAAATTACATCATATCTAATCAATGCATAGTTTCAGTTTCAGAAGTTTCGACTTAATTTGACTACAGCTTGATTTATATTTGAAATTGATGGAGTAGAAGCAAAGATATTGCCTCTTCTTAGTCCCATTGATGCTACTATCTCCAAAAAAATGCAGACCCCACTATCCATGATGCCCCAGGAAACATCTTAGGCCCTCCGTCATAGTCTATGTAGACTCACTGATGCTCATACAAACTTCTTCCAGAAGCGAATGGAGCTGAATAAAAACATTGCTCAGACAGCTAGAAACTAAAGCTAGACAGACATATGGACCAATATTGGCTTACTGCAGATAATCAGTATTGGTGTATACTGTATGTCCACCAATAAGTACAAGAACTTGTATATACACATTGTATATGTATGTATATATATATATATATATATATATATATATATATAAATACAGTATATTGTGTATATATATATATATAAATATAGGTCTGGCTATACTAGAAACAACCAGAAGAATATGCTCATTGCATGGAAAGAAGAGACAGTTTGGTCTGAACAAACAAATGTGTGACCTCCAACAATGAACAAAAGCACCTTCAGCTCAAATTCTGCCCAGTTCAGCTTTCTCACGCTCACTCTCTCCTGCAGAGCTGCTGGGGCGTTTGGAATCAATAAACTATTTTGTCGTTTAGGTAAGACGACTTGTTGAGGACAGTACAGGCTTTTGTGTGTAAGTGTGTGTGTATGTGTGTGTGACTTGCAGCTATAAAGCATGCATGTCTGCATACGTAGCTGGGGGTTAGGATACTAATCTACCACTAGAGACAGATTGGAGACATGTCATTATTTTGCATCCATCTATCAGCCGCCGGCTCCCATGTAGGATTCTTCCTCTGTCTCTTCCTCTCTGCCCTAGGTTCAGGTGGAATAATGGGGGATAGAGGAGTACGCCATTCCAGTCATTCAATTACACGCCCTGGACATGACGCCCGTTTCTCTCTCTCTCTCTCTTTCTCTCTCTCTGTGTATGAGGCCATTTTGAGCTGAACAAGCCTCAAGATGAATTACACTATATAGGCTCCATGAGTCAAGGCAGCAGTGTAATGGATTTTTCCTCTTTACATTTTTATCCCCGTCTCACTACAACGTTATGCATTCTGCCAACCAATGCATGTAGTGTATGAAGTGGCTATGTGATGTGCAGGAACGAAGGATTAGATAAAAAAAAAGAGGTCTATTGCTTCGAAGGCTAATAAACTCAATATTTCTGTTGGGCAAAGGAGAGATAACTTTGTCCTTGGCTCGCTCATAACCTCATCAGAATCGCTCAATGAATCACAGAGCGCCATAACTCATGGCAGGGGTAGGTATGATACAGTTAAGAAATACCCTTGGTGGAGAGAGGAGAGCTGCATCTTGGGTGGACTTGTTTCTTCAATTTCTACACATTATATGTAATGCAGAAACACACACACACAGATGGGGAGTATAACCTGCGCGATTTGGTCCAATTTAACAAGAATGTGTGGTGAACAGATAGATCCTGGTGTACTTTAGAAGAAGCATGCACAATTCAAGATGAAACCAGACATGGCGCAGTATCTCTCCTTATTCCCACCTAATTATTTGATAAGAAATACACAAAAGTCCGAAAATAATATTTGAGGTCGCTGTGTTTTCGTACAGACACTCTCACACAGACAGACACACACACACACACACACACACACACACAGGTAATGTTCCTTGTGAAGACCTTCCAGCTTAACTTGTCTCAGACAAACTCGGTAGGGCCTGAGCTCCTAGTTGTGGATGATAACTGTGCAGCAAACAGACTTACATTGTGAATTAACAGGATTAAGTGTTTTAAGAGGCTTGTCAGGTAAACCTAAACCTGCCTGCCTAAAGACTGAGGCTGACTCTGAGCTACTTTCAGCCACTTTGAAGTCTCAAACTATCTCATCCCTGCCTGGCATATCAGAGTGCCTACACAACGCAGCTACAACACTGTGATTTAGCATGCGCATGCAAGTGTGCATGAGAAAACGTGCATACCTGCACACACGCAATGACAATCAGATGAAAAACATGCAAACCTGGGTTCTTGATACTGAAGAGGCGTTTTGGCACATTCCCAAAAGCCTCACCCAAAAAATTCTTCTGTATGTTTCAGTTACTAATTTTGCAGCTGCGAGACAATACTCGAAGAAAATGCAAAACACATATTCAAAGGAGGCAGATAAAAGCTCATGCTCACATCACATGGATCCACATTCACACAATGTACAAAACAACGGGAAAGATAGTTTTAATAACCTTATACTATACAAGCATTACAATGAAATAGAACCTCCAAGAAAAAAATGAAACAATAACAGTCCATCAAAGGAAAAGAGACATTTTCCTCCTCTCTTGGCTCAGAGTAATACCTCTACAAATACAGCTCCTTCTCCCAGAGAAAACATGAAAATGCTTTGTAACTCCATGTACTCATTTCTCTGTAGCAGGAAAAATCTCCCTTCACATTCTAAATAGCAAGACATTAGAAACTTGAGTCACATCCCTGTCAGACTCCAAGTCTTAATCAAACACATCACATCTCCCGTTAGTTGACTTACAGGTTAGCATGACCACATACAGTTAAAAAATGAAGTGGAGAAAAATGGAATAAAGTAACTTAGAAATCTCTTTTGTGTGCGTTTGATTTTAGAAGCATGTAGCAGGCTGGAATGTGGGTTTCTGGAACCAAAGGGGACCACGTGATGCTAAATGAAATCGAAACATCAGGCGTCCCGTGTCACCTGTATAAGACAGGTTTTTACTGAAACAGTAGCTTAAAAGTGTGCTAACAACAAAGTTTCTGTTACATCCTGCAACTGTGGGATGGGGGGCAACATCAGAGTAAAAGCTCCTTTCAAAATTACTAAACCAAATTGGCATTTTTCAACAAAACTGTCTTAAGACACTGCACGGTTTATAACTTCCAACCGCTCCGAGAACAGAGCGAGAGAGATTAAGGACTGGACTGGGGCTGCTTGGTGACAGGGATACAGTAAGTAAGGTTGCCTTGCAGTGGGTGGAATCACCGCAGAGCTGCTCGAGACTTAAACAGTGACACATTTGCTCCCTCGCCACTTGGATCTTCCTCTATATTATTAATGCCTCGCCCAAGAGAGGGAGTTGCCTTCAGCTAGAATCAAAGGCCTGTGCAGACGCAGCACTTCCTCCTTTATTAACAAAACGACTCTCAGATCGAGACTGCACATCACGTACAGAGTGCAAAGAACATAGCCAGGATCAAACAATCTGAGGGCTCAATATCTGGACTAAATCTTTATGGGTCTAAATCTTTCAGTTCTTCTTCTTCTATTTGTATGATGGTCCCTTATAACATTTTACCCTGTAATAGGAAGCTATGATTGACAGGCTTAGTTGCAGAGTAATTAATGGAATATGATTTTATGCAAAAAAATGAAAAAAGACAGAAAAAAACCCTATTGCTAGTGTGGTTTTTAAATTACTATTAATTATATTGTCGAGTTGTGGTGACAACCATTTGCATTATGAGGGAAATTGCTACTTGTATCTGAAATCTACATAACCCATGTGCATCATATGGGCCATGAAATGTAGATTCAGCATATATATCTGTGGGATGTTTCAACTGATGGATTAAAAGTGGTCTGGGTCTGTGTAGTCAAATGACCATGGGAACATTTTGTTTGGGGTGAAAATATTACTTTATCCTGAAATAATCAGGTCAGGGTCTGCAGGTCGCTGCATTAACGTGGTGTTTTGCCATTATCTTGGGTCAATCGTACAGAGCAGAAATTGTTCACTAAATTACAGCAGCCCCTCATTTTGATGGATTTCATGTCGGAATATTGTAGCCAAAGAAATCTCAAATGCTACCATCACCCATGAAGCTTCGAAACCAGTAGTAGCAGTCTGCAGCAGACTGCATTCGTTGCTATGTAAGCATATTCTGCATGTCTCCAGGGTGAATAAAACTAGCCCTGCAAAACTTCCCCTCATCTGGATTTCTTAACACCTCACTTGAGTCACTTATGAATTTCCATCACGTAGGGAACCCCACCGCTTCACTTGTGACTGAATCCTATTATTGTCCACTCCTCCCTTGCATATTCAAAACTGATCTGCTAACAAAAAAAAATGCTGAAATTGTTTAAAGTTTGCCATTAGTCACTCACCTCGGTGACAAAGTCAACACACTTTTTGCTGCTCCACAATAAAAGCCCTGCAGTAGGAACGTAGGAGCTACAAAAATACTTTAAGTTGAACATGGGGAGCATTTAAAATGTCACCTCTTTAAATAGCCACATATGTTGAGTAAATTAATTTTCTATGATGCTGAAACAGCTCAGCTGCGGACAGGGACCATCACAGTTTAAAATAGAAATAGGTTGCTAAAGCATGACATACTGTGCTGATGGAAAATTTGCAAGTCTAGCCCAAAGACTCATACATGGCAGAAGGCTCTCTGGTCCCTGGTGGCTCGCTGTCACCAACTATAAGGTATACTCTGATTCTGAGGTAACATTAGTGATGACCTTATACAAATATCAGAACATTTAAATTTCTTATTAAAGTCCTGTGACGACTGCTATTTAAATCTAATGGAAAACGGGGATTTGACCCCAGTCTGTGTAATGACCAAGGCATTTACAGGATAGAAAATGCTTAACCTTCATCAGGGTGTATGTAGCTTTAAATTCTGATTCAACTGTAGACTTTTACAGTAGTAGTAAGACACTATAACGTATATCATACAGTATGAGGGCAGAATATTATACCAGCTCCTTCCCACAAGCAAAGAAAAGCATAGAGAGGTACCCCCTTCCTCTGTGCTGAGAAAATCTGCACTGCATTCTATGATCTGAACTTGTATGTTTCACTTGTGGCCACATTCCTGTGAATGATGTCACGTCAGGTGTTCCTGTCAGCATTCAATGCCAAAAGGCCTCCTCTGATAACATCCAACATGCTTGACAGAGTATCTAAAACAGAAAGCGGCGCAGCAACATGTTCTGTCCGCTGTGACTCGGTGCTGATTTACCCTTTAAAGGACATTATGAAATTAAAATGTGAATGTAAAAGCTCTCTCAAGGTGACATAAACAGTTTCAAGTGGGAGATAAACCTTGCCCCATGCTCGCATGACAGCTGAGAGGCGCTCGAGCCAGCAGAGCCATTCACAACATTAAAGCTCATTAAGGCCCTATAGCTACCCAATTAAAATGAATGATTGCTTGAGGAAATACTGTGAAGAACTATGTACACCACTCAGAACTCCATAAATGCAGTTTATATTCTCAGTCTCCTGCACTGCCGTACTCTTCCCAAATTGAATTTAGATGCGATAAGTGAGCTAAATGTAAGAATATCATTACCAGAGGTTCTCGCAGAGCAAGGAGCTCCCAGGTGGTGCTATAGTCGATCTACAGGGCACAAAGTTTAACAACCGAATGGAAAGTACGTGGCAGCTCTGCTGCTGAGAATGTTTGAGATTTAATTAAAAATGAGACACGTTATTTCCTAAATGTATACCTCTCATTCTTCTTTAAAAAGTCAAAAACAGCTCTGCTTCAAGCACATGAAACTGTTGATCTGTGGATTTAAAGTCCATGTTGCCAATCATGTTAATGTCATGTCAATCAGTTTTTCATGATCAACACTTTCAGCTACTGGTTAGAAGTGCTGTCCTGCTCAATCCCATCAGTTCAACTAAATCCGAAAGGTCTCCTAAAAACTGCCTCTGAGCCCATGATGTTTGTTATCTCAACACCTAATCACTCACTAATAGCACTGGGAATAACCCTAAAAATAATACATGTGAATCTAGGAACAATAGACCGCCTGATGCTGATGCATATTTCTGATTGTTCCTCACCCTGACAAGTCTCTCATCAGGAGCACTATAAACTGGCAGTGGAGTGCATTCATGCCTCTGGGCATCTGTGACTTTGACCCTGAGTTTCTCAACAACCCTCCAAAGCGTAAGAGTGACACTGAACGTTGGCCAATGTCGATGATAGGCTGTATTAAGGTAATAAAAATGGTCACCTTGCCTAGTTTTTTTAGACACTTTTTCTTCTAGTGCTACCATCTGGCTGATCTATGTAATTTTTATTGCCTGAGGAGTGGGGGAGATTTGAAACTAATCCACAGAATGTGATTTCCCTTGGCCCTGCTATCTCAGAGGTGTAGGTAATTTTAGAGCAGAAAAAAATCTTAACCAAGACAAAAGAAAAACTCTGTTCTCTGGCTTGACCCCTTGAAAGCAAGAAGTATGCAACTGAGACTCTAGCAATGGTGGCGAGCAGCGCCTATTAAAACCAAACTAAAGTATAATATTGGTGCAATCCTTACTTACAACTATGTTTATTCACCCTCATGGACCAATTATAGACATACCCATTTACCCCATAAAGTACAGGAGATGCAGAAGTGAGTGGCGCAGTGACCTTAAAAACAGCCCAAGTCAAGGTTTATCTTTGCCAGGCTCCTGACTGTGCGATCGAAGAGATGGGTCCTTTTTATTGTTTCAAAAGTAACAACTTAACTTATGATCTGGCTGTGATTTGATGTGGTGCTAAAGCACAGTGTGAGCATTTACAATTTTAAACACCTAAAAGCTGTGAATTCCCACATCCGTTCTTAAGTGTTCACCCTTTTGCTTCATCTTTTCTCATTCTGTTCAACTGTATCATACAGCCTCAAACTGCTTGTCCCAGCCATACATTAATATTTAACGCAATAGAACATGTCTGAAACATCCTGTCTCAGCCGTGAGTGGAAAATTATAATCTCACTCCCTTTTCTGTTCCAGTCTCATCTGTTAGCAGAGCTCTCATATTGCAGCTGCCACGAGACCAGGCATGGATTAAGGTTCTTCTTAAAATAAGGGATCATACAGTATATCTCTTACTATGATCCGCTGTACAAGCCATAATTCATTCTGGGACTCTTGCATACATATTTTCACTCTAATACGTTCATTCTACTTTTACATACATGCGTATTACACACTGCTAAAACAAAAATAAGTTGATAATCTTCATTAATGTACATTGTTTAATTTGTTGAGAACCAAATTACATAAGAACGGCCGGGCATTCGCAGGCACATGAGGCCGGGACATTGTCCTGCACCATATAGGAACCCAGGTGCCCACTGCACCAGCGTAAGCTCTGAGGATTTCATCCCGGTACCTAACAGCCAGGGTACCATTGGCTAGCACATGGAGGCTTCAATTCAATTCAATTCAATTTTATTTATATAGCGCTATATCATAACAAAGTTATCTCATAGCACTTGTTAATATAGAGCAAGTCCAAGCCAACTCTATACGTACAGACCCAACAATT
>JAVQJF010126049.1:0-11017 GCA_036023855.1 Gadopsis marmoratus | reverse complement strand
CCGCTTTTGGGGTGTGTGTGTGTGTGTGTGTGTGTGTGTGTGTGTGTGTGTGTGTGTGTGTGTGTGTGTGTGTGTGTGTGTGTGTGTGTGTGTGTGTATGCGTATGCATGTGTGTGTATGCGTTTGTGTGTGTGTGTCACGAGCAAATTCCTTGGGGAAATCACAGATTGAACAGCTATTTTCAGGCGACGGGTAATTAACATCAATATTCATACACACACTATCTGGATGGAGTGATAGAGGGAAGGAGCTGGTAGTGTAACAAAAGAAAGGGAGATGATGGTGGGGGGTCACAGAGGTTCATCAAGGATCCTCAGTTATTGTGATTAAGATCAGTACAAAGTCCTAAAAGGTATGCCGGTAACATATTCAACAGCCCCCGTTTGTGAAGAGTGCTTGGTGGTAAGGATACTGTAGGAAGAGAGAAATATATAGACAAGAAAAAAGCAATAAATACAGAAAGTGAATGAGAAAGCAAGTCTGTAAAAGTGTGTGTGTGTGTGTGTGTTTATGAGAGAGGAGGAGAGGGAAAAAGTTGTGAGGATAAAGGAAACCTGCAGAGAATGGTTAGTGATGAATAATGAATATTTTTCTAACTGCACTTCAGCGAGCGCAGATCTCTTTTTGGAATTTAAATATCATCTGCGAAGCAGTTTGAAGGTAGTCTATTTCAAGGACAGCTGCTGATGAATATTTAAATAGAAACACAGGACCATGTGTCATGACCTTTGACTGCTGATGGACTAGGGTTATTTTTTTTTTTAACAGAGAGTACTATATCACCTGTGACTGACCATGCTTACAAGGCATGCTCAAACAATATTAAATGGTTAAAACATTTAAAATTATTTCTTCAAACTCTGCTGATACCAGAGGAAAAATGTTCATCCTCCAACTCCAAGGATCTGAGAGGTCAGGGTTCACCACAGAACAGAATGCCTGGAGCTGATAGGGTTTGCTTTCCATTCAGCTAATTACGCTTCCTCCCACCCTTGCTCCTCCCGTGACCTGGAAACTGATCATGGTTTGCCTTCATCATGTTCCAGTCTTTAAATACGGCTAAGAGAAGACAAGGAGAGAGGAGCAAGGAACCACATGTGTATCCTATGTGGAAGTCTTTTACCGGACAGTGACACCGTTTCAATTGGAATCTGTTCAGGGATTGGTCAGCTGATCTGATCCACCGTTGAAGAAACAGCACTTTTGTAATATTAACATCATTGCATGATTGCAATACTGTAGATTGAGCAAATGAAAATAAAAAAATAGTGGATGTGTTTTTAATCTGAATCATTAAAAAAAAAAAAACTGCATTTTCTTCATCAGCCAAAGACTTTTCTTTTCTGCTCCAAGTGAATGTTGGCTTATTCAGCAGAAATGCTTGTCCTAAACAGCTGTGGCTATTATTAGCCCTGTTATATCCAGCCTGAGCGAGACAGATTGATTTTATTTTAGCTCTCCCTCTTGTCTGTTCTCTTCTTTCAGTAATAAACAAATGTATTTGTCTATTGGTGTTATTTAAATCATGCTCTGACGCAGCAATCGATCTATAAACACTATAGGCGCAGCACGCATCAGGTGATTTCTTTAAAACTCATATTTAATTATTTCTTCACATTATGGGGCAGTTGAGATGCCGTAAATCATGAGAAGTAGCCGTCTCGTGGAAATGATACTGGAGTAAATGAGGATGTCTCGTGAATACAGTTCCCTCATCTTTGCATCTCTCTATCGCATCCATGCCGGGAGGAGCTAAGGCACAATGTGAGTGAAGGAAGCAAGGAGCCACGTTAGCCAAATGGAAGCACCCAGGGATTCAGTGTGTGGCTCAAGGCCAGTGAAGTCTTCACAGAGGATTGAACCAAGATCCTCAAATAAAACAGCAGCCTCCCTAGTCATTACGTCGCCTACAGCTCATTGGAAACACTTCATTTATGGTGTTTAGCAATCTTGTGAGTGCACAAATTTATCGACTTACTGAAAATCCAATTTTCAAAATATTGAAAAGTAATCTAACACTTAGCCACATTTAGTAGGAGAAAGTACTTTGAGACTTTTATATGGTTGGTTTTTGGCTCTAAAGAGAAATGCAGGAACATTTCATCAACAATTAAAGAGAGCAGCAGGTTTTCTGTATCTGGCGGGATCTCAGAGGTAACGTGATTCAACGGATACAACGAGGAAGGCGTCTGATGAACTACTTAATGCAGAGCCTCATCTTCGCTGAGTCAAATTAGTTGACTTTCTCTCCCTCCCTCCGTCTGTGCATCGCTACAAGGGGATTCAGTCCACAACACAATATTCATGAAGCCATGAACTGGAGGAGCCATCGGCCCACACAAGCTCCCTCAGTAACACACACATACAGACACACACCTACACATGCACAAACACACAATATACAGTATACCAAGCACTCATTATCCACCCACATGCCTACATCCACCACTGAGGAGGGTTATTGGTATGTTTCTGCCACATAACAAAATCAATGTCAATGCTGAGAGCAGTTGGAGGCATAAAACAACTGAGTGAAACAAAGGCTAAGCTAATAAAAGAAGATTCAATAAAACACAGGCTACTTTAGACATGATACATGGCACCAGCCATTTTGGCAGAAAACCAACCATCATTTGGAGGTCCTATTGTGTTATAAAAGTCTGGTTGGTGGTAAAAGAGTGAAAGGTGAGAGTTATGGACTCCACCGGCCGTAGTGGCTAGTGGGCACCAAGATAGTTTCCTGCTCTGATAGTTGAGCAGTAAATATGATCAAAGTGTGCAATGTGATATGAAAATAGGGCACTTAAACTGAAAGAACTGCAGTCTTCCATTAATTTGGCACTTCCTGTAGCTACCTTCAACTGGTTGAAAACCACCCTGTTCCTTATGATCCTGTTTCATCTAGTTATTAACCCACGCTCAGACTACAGCCTTTGAACACTGAAGTGCTGTGAATATGAAATGGATTGAATACCAGGGTTTACTTTTCAGTCCATAGTACTGGTTAAAGTATGGTATGGTAAATGAGATAGACTCTGCTGGTCTCAAATTATGGCTGCAGAGCTACAGTATTGAGGATAAAAACCAGTGAAAGGACTACAAAATCATCAGGGTACGTACATGGCTCCCTCTGCTGGTGAGATGAGGTTAAAATAACTGAGCCAAGACTAACAACAATCTAACCAACTCCTAAAATGTCCTGCTATTCATAAACTACCATTCAGGCCTTACCACAATGCAACACACCTGATATTGAGTGGTTTAAACAATCAACAACTTACGTATGTTGAGATCTGAGACTAAAGAAGCTAACATTTTACAAATCCCAAAATAATGTTAAATCAGTTCAAATGATCCCTACTCACTTGCCTGACTCCATGCTACTATTCACAAATATGGTTTGGTTCTCTATAAGCACTACATTTCTGGAGTTAAAGAATAAAATCTGTGACCGTATTCAGGTCGAGCAAAGACCTAAAGCTCAGTACATCTAACTTTGCTAAATGAAGGAATTAGAACTTGTTATATTACTGAGGTCTTTAATTGCTGTAATCTGCTCAGTAAATAGGTAGTATTAATCTATATGTAATAACAATGAACAGAGAGCTTGAGGGTCACTGGGTGCATTGTTTTGATGGTAGCTTGGGAAAGCATCCACATATTTTTCTAGTACCACCATGTTTGCTGCTGGTTAAAAAAGCCCAGACCAGAGATTTTTAAAAACGCAGTGACTCTTAAAGCTGCTATAACAAACTCTGCATTGGCCTCATGCTGCTCACTTGTACGTGGAAATCAAAGGTTTAGCTGTTGTATATTATTGCTATATTTAAAATTTCAATGCCGTAAACAAAAAGTGTGCATCCAATCTGTTGGCTGTAAATAATGTTTGTAAAACAAGAGGGGACCTGCTGCTTCTCGTGCTCTGGTTGGGAAAAGGTAGAACATCTTCAGAATCACCTCTTCACTGAAAAATATCATACTCAACACTAATCAGATTTATCTTCAATTACCGCTGCTGAGGATGAGAAATTAACAACATGAAAAGCTACTTCTGCCATTCTAGTGACTGATGAACAAGGATCAACAAGCAAGAATATTTCAGAGAGTGTGTTGGATTCGTCCTGGTCGACAAAAAACAATAAAAAGAATGAATCAGCAATAAAACGGTAGGCTTGTCATTATCACAGCACACTGTCACAGAATTGATGTGTAATGACTGAGAGGACAAGATGATTATATATAAAAATCTTTGACATGACACTCACTGCTGCTGCCCCTATAGGAGGGTCCAGGTAGTGCTGTGGATGGAGGGGATGCTGGGACAGAGGTACTTGAGGCCGACTGCTGTGGAGATGAGGTCTTACCTGTAAGATGAGCAAACACCATAAGAGACCTGCAGAAGCTGTTTCTTACTGTTTCAAACTAATGCATGTGCATTTTAAAAAGAACCATACCATCTGTATTATATGGAGTGGGATTTCCAATCGTCCCACCAGTTTCCTCAGCCGATTGCAATATCTCCATGTCCGTCACGATCACCACACGCCTGGAGGAAGGCCAAAGGGGATTACAAGTAGCAAACAAATAAAAAGAAAAGCGAGGAAGAAAGGAAGGAAACTAAAATGAAAACACATACCTGCCATCCGACAGCGTGGTGGTTACGCTCTTCTTCACCTTACACAGACAGGATGGTACCAGGAGGTTCTCTTCTTGCAGATTGTTTAACTGTGTGGCCAGCAGGAAGGCTACATACAAAAAAGAAAAAGTGATTTATCTGTCACTGCTGCTTGATGATCTTCTGAGCTGGAATCTTTCCTCGAGCACTACTGCCGTACTTTATAAGTCATGATATCACCCTTGTTGAATTTAACATGTTTGTCTGTCAACCTGCTGCCAAAAGACAAGAGACCACGTGCACCTCGGCGAACCGAACTCACAGCCTGAATGTTCTCTGGCTACTCCAAGAAACTCACATGGAAAAGAGTGCTGACCGTCGCTCATCATGAGCCGGAACCTGGGTGGACCAGATCTATTAGTGAGCCGAAGGACGTTCTGACAAAGACACAGGGAAGGGAGGATTTTATAAGCAAAACAACAAAAGTCTCAGGGTCATTGTGATACGGTTGACAGTTCCAACTGCCCTGTGTACACAGGACAATAACAAAGCAATATTAATAATAATATCATCATCTTTCACTATGTGAGCACACAATAATTAAAAATCTAACAATTTTACTGCATTTTCTTTTTCTTTTGTCATTTCACCTTTTGTTTATTGGACAGTGGCAGCACAGATAAGAACAGCATATGTGTGGTGATGGCATATGCTGTGTGTTTTAACCACTAGGCCATCGGACACCATGAGACAAACGTTGCTTGTTATCCTGAATGCTGGAATAAGGTTCAGCATTACGATAGAGAATTGACTCGTCAGGAGACATCTTGGGTCCAACATATATTTCCGTGTTTATAGATTACGTATTTTTGAATATGGGGAAACATTTTGTTAAACCCATATCAGACAGAAATTTATATTTAAAGCAGATTCTTCTTTTTTTAATATGCCTTAAAACATGCCAAAAAAATGATATTTCAAAAGGAGACTCAGTCTGGTCTACCCTTAGAAATAGAAAACAGCTGGATTGGTTGGTGCAGTGGACTCACCAGCAGCTGCAGCACAGGACTGTTGACCTCTGCGCCTCTGAACAGGGCCTGCACAACAACAACAACAACACATGGGCTTGTTACCATCTACAGCCTGGACCCATCACATTACCATGCTGCTATAACCACATAACTAATCCATTGTTCTGCGTCGGTATTTAATTAATGTTAACACATAAACTTACTATGACTTGTTTCTTGTTTTTGTTAAACAAGTTTGATCTGTTCGTGGTACAGTCGATTCAGCCGTGACACTAAATCTGGCTCGGTGTGCTAGCAGCTGCGGCTAGCAGCGCTACGTTGCTACATACCAGCCCCACGACGTCCGAGTCAAGACAGACAGACAGACAGACAGACAGACAAGCAGCAGTTCAGTTAAAGTGACGTGACGTGTATCTTACATCGACTGCCCCCCGTGTGAGGTTTACACTCATGTCGCCGCTGATAAAGTTGTTATCAAAGCCAGTCGACTCCAGCTCGCTTTTCTCGTGCGTAGCTTTTAATGGTATGGGACGTCTCGCGAGAGAGAAGCAAGGCAACCTGCCACGCGAACTACACCGGATATGGATGGTATCTGTCTTCAAATTAAAAGAGCAACATTTTAAGGCTGTCGTAAGACAGACACATCGTATATGGCACGTCACTTCCACGAGTATTTATCTCATCACTCAGGCCTGTCAACCCTTCCGTTATTCCCGGGATTCTCCTGTTTTTTTTTCCATCAATCCCCCCGTCCTCCCCTTTACATATTCTCAAGTCACTCTCCCGTATTTTTAACCTTTGTAAAAATAATAATAATAATAATAATAGGCCTAATTAAAAAAACAAGTTGGCAGTGTTTCCCTCCTGTACGGCAGGGGGCAGTATGTAGAACATTAGCTGTAACATGATCCGCCAGCTGTGCTTGGACAGCAAAAAGGTTAGGCAATACGGGTTTTGTTTTGAAGGTCGTGGTCGGAAACGCCCCTTTGATCCATGTTAGCTTGACAGTGGTCCTCTGTCGCTAGCAGGCGTGAAGTGGACTCAAAACACATCCAAAACTGTCCTCCGGTTCCCACGTGGCTCTGTTGTAGTTCGTGATGGACCTTCCGTGTGTCCAGTGGCAAGATCGCGTTGCGCAGAAATGGACCGGACTCGATCCCGAGCTAAAGGAACAATTTACATCCCTGCTTGAAATAGATGATGTTTTTAAATGCAGCCTAACTCTGACAACGTGAGTAGCTAAGTTAACGTTAGCTTACTTCTGCAGTTCAGTGCTCCGTTTGATCATTCTGAGCCCACAGTTTATAATCTAACTAAAGATCTTTGGGTCATGAACTATTTAAAACTTGCTCATGTAAACAATCCATTTATTCTTCTCACGTCTCACTGTTGCAAAGACTATATTCACTTTGCTAAAGTGAACATAAGTGTCCATGGAACATGTCCAGGACTGTAAACAATGTAACAATGTAAATATTTTGAACACACAGGCACTGATTTGGTTGTTGATTATAAAGAAAGTGTCCCAGTAATCTGTAATGGTCTCCATTTCTGTTTTATAGCCAAGATGATCTGGACTTCTTGCAGTCAGTCTCTGCAGGACACTCGGTACAGAAGGACACAGAGAAAGCAGCCAAATGCAGGCAGAGGGGCAACGCTAGCTTCCAGACCAGAGACTACACTGCAGCTGCTCTGCACTACTCACAGGTGAAGTCAAAATAATATTCTGTTGCTCCATATGAGCCAGGAAATAGAAACCCGCTACAATGTCCACCATTCCATTAAAACTGCTAGCCCGCTTTTGACTGGTTTGTATCTTGACCTTTTTAATTGTGTTATTACATTGGTCTTTACTGCTTTTGTTGTTTAGTTGTCTTCTTGTGGTTATTGGATCAGTAGAAGATGGCTGAGCAGGGTGTTTAATGTAGTAACAGTTCTGATGCACCACGAGTCAGATTCACTGTAGATATAAATAGTTTGATATTTTGACAACATTAGTGTCAAAATGCATTTGGGATTATATAGCAGCATGCCTTAAACACGGCATGCTTCCCAGTCCTAATTAATATGCATCAGCATCCAGCTTCTTTGCCTCCCGTCGTGACAGGGCACATGTTTTGCACCCCGAAGTTCGGAGCAGCTGTCTTTGTGCTTTGCCAACCGCTCTGCTGCTCTCTACCATCTGCAGCAATACCAGGTGAGTTGGCGCTATCTTCAGCAATTAAATAATGAGGGGGTGTCGCACGTGTGCTGTAAAACTTGTTTAAACCTGTCCTGCTTCTCATGTGGGGACTGAAAATGGGCCTGCAGATGTTTTAACAGTGTGTCGTCATTGTGTGATCAATTTGAACGGCACTTGGCTGCAGACAGAAATTACCATCATATTTTGATTATATGTAAACAGGACCCTCGCGGGCTTAACATGTAGTTTAAACTCACGTCCACACAAATAGCAGATGATTTGAAATAGCACATAAACAGTTGAATCGCGTTAATTTGACCTTTTCATGTATCATTGACAGCAAAGTGTATTCTTCTTCACTACAGTGTGACTGGGGGGACAGACATTAAGCTCAGACCCCAGTCTGTCAGCAAACACGTGGTCAGAAAGCAGCCTTCACACAGAGGACTCTGTCAGTTAGAACCTTTTCCAGGGACCCATATATCATTATGATATGGTAATATGACATATCACTGAGCAATTATTGTAGATGTACATATGGAACCAGGGGCTCATCTTCTATAATGCCTCATTTAATTCATTGGCCATTTCACTCAACCTTGTTTAACTATTTCATTTCTTTTAATTTGGGTCTTTTTTGAATCAACCAAACGTTCCAGCGTATCTGTAGATAGTCTTCACAGCATTGTTTAATATCCTACACAAATGGCTTTATTATTAATTTCTCAGCCTTCTCAGGTCAGTATCTCCTAGTTTAGGATTAGATCCATCCTCAGTCCTGGACTTGTCTCAACATCTTAAAGCTAAAATACTTCTCCCTTAAATAAGTTATTAAAATGTCAGTCATCTTGGATTTTTTGGTGTTTCTTTTCCTTTTCCTTAAGGAATCCCTTGATGACATTGACAGAGCTCTGAAGAACGGCTATCCCTCTCATCTTTTACACAAATTAGAGGACCGTCGCGCACAGTGCCTCAAGCACCTGTCTGTAGGTCAAAAGGTAAAGGAGGGTCATCACAATCCTGCCTCGAAGAATCATGAAGGTTCAGACGCAGTGAAAGAGGCATCTGTTTCACCGCTCACATTTGGAATTTGTCCTCAAGCTTCTGTTGGCTTCAGCCTGGAGAGAGGTCGACACCTGGTGGCTGCAGAGACAATAGCAGCTGGGGAGGTGATCCTTAGTGACAGACCATACAGCTGTGTCCTTATTCCAGGGCTGGAGGAGGTGAAAGGGAAGGGAGGAAGGCAGGAGGCAGGGAGAGGAGTGTTGTTTGGAATGGAGCACAGGCGCTGTCACAGGTGTTTGGCTGAAACACTGTGTCCCGTGCCGTGCGAGGGATGCAGTTACAGCCGATACTGCTCCATTTCCTGTCAGCGAGACTCCTGGGAGGAACATCACCGCTGGGAGTGCCCACTGGGAGCAGATCTGACGGTGATGGGTGTGATGTCACAGCTCGCGCTGAGGGTAACGCTAAAGGCGGGGCTTAAAAACATCCAAATGGCCAGGGATCTCATCAGAGACAGGCACACACAGTCAGAGCCAAGCTGTCGAAACAGAGAGTCCAGTGAGTTCCATCCACGGCGTTCACCCGATCCTTCTGCTTCATACTACAGTGACTCTTACCTGAGCGTGTTTCACCTACTGCACCACCTGAATCGCCACAGCCCTGAGCTGCGTTTCCTGTGTGCGGTTACTGTAGCAACACTCTACCTAAAGCTTAGCAAGGCAGGACCTCCACCTGCATCTTGGGACCTCAGTAGACCCCCGGGGGCAAACAGCCAATCACCAGAGAAGGAGGGAGGTATGGAGGTATGGAGCCTGGAGCTGTGGCTGCTGGGAAGTGTAGTCCTGAGGCACCTCCTGCAGCTGAGGTGCAACGCCCAGGCAATCTTCATGCTGCAAGATACAGGTGACTCTCATACTTATTTTCATTATTGATTACACAGATTGATTATTTGTCTGTCTTCTAATTTCAGAACATACTAAAACAATGTCCATCTCAAGTTCCCAGAGCCTGAGTTGACATATTGAAATAGTTTGTTGTGTCTGACAAAGAGTCCAAACTTTAAAGGTGTTCAGTGCATTTTCACAGAATCCTAAGAAAACCAAACATTAACTTTTCAGAAGTTAGAACCAGTGAATTTTGGGCATTTTTGCTTAAAGATTACTTTGAACTGTTTATCTAAATTGTTGTTGACCCATTTTCTGGTGACTGACTTATTGATTCTACTGTAATCGTAATCATGATTATACAGTGATACAATCCACAGAATACTTATTATATATAGAAGAATTATTGCTTTTTCACTAATTGCACGTGTGACCTTTACTTTCACAGGAGCAGCAAACTTGCCAGTTCAGTCCAGCAGGGAAATCCGCATTGCTACAGCGATATTCCCAACTCTTAGTCTTCTGAATCACTCCTGCTGTCCCAACACCAGCCTGGTGTTCAGCACTGGAACCAGCACTGATTTTTGTGGTTCAGATCAGTCTGCGGACTTCAGTGAGAGTGTAGCTGAGGACAGAAGCACAGCCCCCGGAGTCACTGCAACTGTCAGAGCAGCCAAGGTTATCACTCCTGGACAAGAGATCCTGCACTGCTATGGTAATAAAATGTGTGAAATGAGTGCAAAGGGGTTGGTAGGGTACCGACATATATAAGATACAGGGGTGTATAGCGAAACAGAACCTTACGTATAGTGCAGATATGAAACATTTAAACTTATGAGTCATTTATTAAGATAGGCTCTCTGGATGAGTGTAATCTTATATCAACGTCCTGAAGACTGAGAGAAAGGAAAGGCAGGAAAAATCTAAGTTAGTCTATAAAATGTTTTATGTAAATATGATTTATTATATATGTGAGATATGAGTATTAATTTGTTATAAGTCACATAGACTAACAGTTTTTGTTGTTTAACTGAATTAGTTTGATTTGTTGTCTGTATTAGATATGGGTCGATGTGTTTAATTGTTGACTTTTTGTTTGCATTGATATCCTATTGATGAGATGAAACTGGTATTTTGAAATACTAGCCTAAATGTCACCGTTTTCCTTCTGTTCAATTCAATTCAATTTTATTTATATAGCACTATATCATAACAGAGTTATCTCATAGCACTTGTTAATATAGAGCAAGTCCAAGCCAACTCTATATGTACAGACCCAACAATTCCACCATGAGCAAGC
>JAVQJF010126045.1:0-44120 GCA_036023855.1 Gadopsis marmoratus | reverse complement strand
ACTGCTTATCCCGAAGGGTCGCGGGGGGGGGGGGGGGCTGGAGCCAATCCCAGCTAACATTGGGGCGAGAGGTTCGTGAACTAGACGTTCAGTAGTGACATGATAGCCGTAGAGAGAGTTAAGGCACTCGGGAGCGCACATAAACTCATATCCGTTGACTTTTGGCAGAAAAACCGCCCCGAGTCCTTTACAGTCTTCGGGCTGCTGTAGGCGACCGAGAAGGTCAGGAAAGGACACATTTTTTAAGCTGCGTTACATTCCGCTCACACACAGGCAATTTAAACTGATTAATACATGTAAAACATTACATGCAGAACCTTTTTAATGGAAAAATATGGTATACTACAATTTCCATTTGGAAACCGTTGGCATTGGCGTTTCTCCTGCACCAACCTTCAGACAAAAGCTCACAGGATATCCCCTGATCGGGTGATACGATTGCCAGAATATTTGAAGATGGCAGCCATTCCTGCTCCCAAAGCCTAACCTCATGACGTCCCAATAAAAACACTAGTTTGTCAGTTTTTGTCTTCTCTCACCTAGTTTTACATGTTTATTGACATTAACCCTGTTCTGTCATGGATGTTAACATTGCTGGTGGTCAAGTAGAACCATGGACAGGTGGAACAGTGAAGTCAGTCCCTGGCAGCTCCTTCCCGATCACCTATGCACATTATGTGAGTCACAAAACACGCTAAGCGGACTTTTCGGGCCCTATTTTTAATGATGGCGCAATGACCAGTGTGAGCAATTGTTTATGTTCATGGCCTTGAAATTGTCTTTGTCTGTGGTATTTTGGTGCCCAGTGCAGAACACATGGTGCACAGGTTCACGAACAGAGGAGCAAACAGATGGGAGGTTCATTCGAACGAGGTAACACCAGGAGAGTTGATGGCATTTTGGTGTAAATGGGTCTCAGACTTTGCACTGAGGAGAGATGTAAAGTGACTTT
The DNA here is from genome assembly GCA_036023855.1 of Gadopsis marmoratus. Classification (NCBI taxonomy): domain Eukaryota; kingdom Metazoa; phylum Chordata; class Actinopteri; order Centrarchiformes; family Percichthyidae; genus Gadopsis; species Gadopsis marmoratus. Next base: position 43,168 of record JAVQJF010126045.1, on the reverse strand, counting down.
ACTTGCGGTCAGCAAAACTCCACCGGATGTGGTGACAATTAGAGTGTTTCTGCTCAAGGACAAGCCCATGTAACAAATTAAACCCAATAAAAAGAACAAACCTTGAAATATTTCATCAGAAGCTATTCACTTCTGAAGATCGCCCATCTTAGAAACAAGGTTTTTACCTGACAGCAGTGATAATCGTCGTTCCCTGGAGACTGTGATCTCTGTTGTCAGCCATGAATGTTTACTATCAAAGACAAAAACCTCATATCCAAACTTTAAATGCATTCTCTATAGATCTATAAGGAGTGTCAGTGGGAAACCACATATACAGTAAAAGGAAGAGATACGTTCTGTCTCTCTGGTTTCTCTCCTGGACAAAGCAAACGTTCAGGCTAAAGCTAAGCTACAGCAGCACAGTAGTTTCTCAATAACTTTAATGACAGCATTCACCTCCAGAAAGCCTTATTTAACTTCACCTTATGCACGTACTGTGGTCAAAATTCAGCATGCCAGCACGATAAAGAAGAGCCTTACTTCAATGGGGCCATTCACTGACTCTGGTATTCCCTGTTTTCGCATTAGTCCCAGCAGTCCTTATGGCTGCATGACTGCTAAATAAGACCTCCTCAGACAGCAGAGTGTTTTAGTCGTGAACTGTTGGTCCTTTTCACGTGACGTGCTGTTTAGACAGCGTTAACACTGGCTGCATTTGTCTGTGTCTGCTCAGGATGCCTGGTGATGGTAGAAGTCTGTTTATCTCACATTTCAAATGGACAAAGGTGAGGTCTGTGTGTTGTTGACGGTTGATATTTTTGTCTGTCTTCTGCAGGATTTGTGGTGTCCCACCCATCCTGTCGGTTTCAGATGAGAACACACTAAGTAAACACCAACAGCCACTTCCTTTTATAGAGAAAGTGATAGTTGGTTTTTATTAACATCCTGCTCTTACCTTTGTAACGTAGTTTTGGCTTCATAACGGTCCGGAATGATACCAGCTTCATAGCTGAATAGGTATTGTTAGGATTTTACTGCCACTTTTATCAATACTCTTTATTGGCTCCTTTTGATTATTACTGTGCACGAATAAGAACATGATTAAACATAAATGTCAAGGGATTTGCGTCCGGACAGGTGCCGATGATAGAGTGAGGATGGGCTGCTGGTCTCAGAGTGAAGGTTCTGTGCTTAATTAGGCCAAACACTTCCATACAATTAGCTCTAACATGCTATTAGCTTAACAAGCTCCATATGGTTTTGTAAAACACACTATCTGTGGATAAAGATAGAACCTGGCAGTCAAAGTAGTGGCATGTATCTAAATTTATTTTATGCTTTTCCAACAGGTGTTTTATGATCACACCTTTATGATCTGAGACACTCATTACTTTAGATCCTTTACATCCTTTTGTTCACGTCAATAGAAGAACACAACCTTAAAAATACAGGTTTTTTCTTAATAATCTAGAAGTGGGCCCCGTTCAGAAGCAGGTTTCCGGGGGCATCTTCATTTGATGCGACGTAGTGATGATAAATGGCCGCCTAAGTATCCTTAATCAAACGGCAGTCGAATTTTTGATATTTGTTTGTAAGTATATCAGGTCGGTGCCATAAAGGTGCTGTATTTGATACTGAGCCCTAATGCTTCTGTTAGAGGACGCAGCACAAAGCAAGTTTCTATAGTTTATTTAAGTAACTGTCACGAGCCAGCCTTTTTATCAAAGCCACATATTAGGCATTAAAAACAAAGACATAATCAGTCAATGGACAGAAAAAGTAATGAACGGCAATTTGTCTCACATTAACCAACAATTATTCAATGTGATATTTGGTGATCTGCAGCCACTATGACCACAAGTGTCAATCACAGGGTAAAATAAAGTAGCAGCCAAAGGTGGGTGTGTTTATGTTACGTATCAGGCGAGGAGAACCCCAGAAGCAGGACACGGAACTAGCTTAGAACGGCTGAACCCGAAGCACAAGATATCTGGTCTCAGTGGTGGTCAAACACACTAGAGGCTTGACGACAAAACAGTCAAAGGGATGGTGTTATTGGTGTTACTGGATCTGCCACAGCTGATTCTGGGCACTGGAGGGAGCCGGCGCCCTGACAGCCACACCCAGAGAGACAGACGGGACGGGGAACAGCCATAACATAACAGTTCATTCACTTTTTTGATTATAAGAAGAGGATTGTCTTACTTTCTAGTTCAAAAGTTCCATAGTCGTGCTCTAAGTATCCTTTTGAGCAGACTCTCGGTCCCGGCTTCTTAAATGTATGGATTGCCTGCTTTTCTCGTTAACTGGAGAAAACAAGCAGTTTGAGGACCTCACCCTGGGCTCAGTTTTAATGAGTGGTTTGTTTTTATTTTCTGACATTTTATAGATTAAATGAATAATTGATTAATCAACGCATAACCAAACCTTAAGCTTAAATGTGCCTGTAGTTCTTGTTGCTGTTGTGAAAGCGTATTTTCCTTGACGGATCCCACTGTACACAAACAGCATCTGATCCACGTGGGATCTCTGCAGCAACGTCTTTGTAGAGCAAGATCTGAGAAACAGCCTCTCCATTGGTTTTTCACGCACCTCTGACACTAACAGGAGAAAAGATCATGTGGTATAAAAGCATAGTACTTCACACACACATGGCTGTGTCCAGCTGTTTATCCTCTTGGCCGGCTCATTAGAGCAAATGTTATCAGCACACCAAAGTCTGCTTTCCTTCTGCCTCGAAGAGAGCCCATTACTTTTATTCCTGGAAGCAGCACAGCAGTTTGACCCCAGCTACGCTGCGTGGCTTTTGGAGCTGATTCTCTGAAGCGGGGAAAAGGGGCTGGGTGTGTTTGTGTAATTATTCAGTATCAGGGCTGCAGATGAGTTGCTCCACGTCCACTGGCACATTTTTTAATGAGCGTTCGTGGCAGACGACGGCGCAGTATGTGAAAGAGTGAGGTCTGCACACGTTCTCCCGTAAAGACGTTTGTATCTAGAAGAGAAGCCGAAGCAGAATCAACCACAAGAATAATGTGAGTTTTGATTTTCTGTGCCTTCCATATGTGTGTGTTCACTCAAGCGATGTGACTCTTCAAAGTGGACCCGAGAAAGCCACTGTAGCCGCGATCAATATAAAATATCATTTACATTTCAGTTTTGTCCCTCTCATTCTCTCCCTATGTATTTGCACCAAAGCTACAGAAATGGAGTTAAATCAAATATGTTCACCATCAACACTGACGAGTAACCTGACCTGACTCATTCAGCCCCGACACAGACACTGATGCACCGATGACAGTCTAGAAACTGTGACAGTGGCACTCAACAGGTTTCGGAAATCAATATGTTTTATAGCAATTTAAGGCCTCAGTGTTCTTCGTCTAACAGTGTTGGAAACTCCACTTCCAATGGTGGAATTTAGGCAGCGTAGTCTGCTCATTTTTGTAACTTCTTGAAATGGACACTCATGCCCAGTTTACTTTCATTCGGCGCACAACTGTCACATTTTGCATTTATACTCCTTTGTGGAGAGACTGTCTCAAAGTGCTTCAGTATCTGATTCATCACACCGAGACCTGCTCAGACAGGTGGTGAACAAACCCCCATGTTAGTCAAAGGAAGCACAAAGGTTAACGGTCATTTGATCTCCCACACTGTCAGTTTTAAACGTCTAACACAGTTTACAGAGCGACCTGTGCTCTGAGGGGTTGTATTGTTGTTGGTGCAGTCACGCAGCAGCCTCCAAATAAAGTGGATTAGATCATCTGAACAGACTGTTGGAGTGTTTACAGCTTTGTAAACGAGTCATTGAACCTATGGATTTTTAATGATGTTGCCGTGTTCAGCGTTAGCACGGTACCGTCACCACTGATAGAACCTGTGACCAGAGCTACACGAACGAAGTCCGGGTTGCAATAAACTATAGTTTTCCTTTAAAGGGCAAACATAGTAATGCAGCTGGCACCACCATTAGTGAGCCAACAATCACACGGCCTCACTCAGCCAGAACAATAAATCTTGCCAATCAGCTACATCCTCAAAGAGCAGAGGCTCCAGAACCCGATCGATTGGCGATGGTTAAAAGTGATCTGTTACCTTTTTAAGTCTTTCTTGCGGCCCGAGTGCTGCCCAGGACCAGAAGCAGGGAGCACATTACACCTGTTTTACAGTCCTTAACATCGGCTGCCTGTCAGTTTCCGTATTGATTTTAAACTTCTTTCATTGTTTTTAAAGCACTTCATGGTCTTGCATATGTGTGTCACATGTTTACGGTGTGTGAACCAGTTGGGTCCCTCAGGTCCTCTGAGTCTGCATGTTGTTCCAAAGCCTGAAACGTTTGGTGAGGCAGCTTTCAGCCGCTGGAACATTCTGTCGGAGGATCTCAGCTTTAAGTGGGGAAACTTAAAACCTCTCAGGCCGGGTTTGGGTCAAGAATGTCTACTAGACGTTACCTACTTTATTTTACTCAACTACTTTTACTTATTTATGTGGTAAAATCTTATTCCACTTTATTTCCTGTTATTTTATTATGATGAATTTGTTTATTTTTCATTTAAATTTTATTATTATTTATTTTGTCCTTTTCATCTATTTGATCTAGTTTTTAGTCTAGTTTAAAATCTATTTTATTACACTTTCATCTCTTATTTTCTCACGTGCATTGGTTTCATATTCTTAACGTTTTTTGTTTTTTGTCTGTTGTTTTTATGGTCTACACATGTTCTGTCTTATCAACAGATGATAAATCTGTGAAGCACTTTGAACAGCACTTACCTGTATGAAAGGTGCTATACAAATAAAGTTTGATTTGATTTGATGTTTGCTGACTAGCAAGTGGCTCCTTTCCACATCGATGTAAGATGCAACAAAACAGAAACAAATTTGAGATTCTGTAAAATCATTGATTGAAAGTTAAGCTGCAATAGTAATATTTAATGTTTTATTACAAAGGTAGTATTAACACTTTAAACACCAACCTGCAGAATGCAGATGATAATTGGCCTAAATGTAGTCTGACAGCTTCAGTCAGTCAGAATCAGATTTATTGCCAAGTAGATTTTTACATACAAGGAATTATTTTTGGAATATTGGTGCATAAATAACAATAGATAGAGAATATATAGAGATATATAAAATAAAGCAAATAAAAAGCTAGTAGTGTAAAATAATAAAAGCAAGTCAAGAATACAAGTATAAAATAGAGAAATAAGCAATAAAAATGTGAATAAATATTATAAGAAAAAAATCCAATTTATCTTTTAGGAAAATACTGAGATGTACATTTTGTGCAGGATGTGCAAAAAGGTTCACAAAGTGGAGTAGAAACAATTTTTCCAGTGTAGAAAGATGATAGTCCAATAGTGACAGTATAGTAGGTGATAAACGTGACATGTTTGCAAAGTTAATGGTGTTTATCACAGTCGCTGCTGGTTGTTATTAGGAGATCATCTGACTGTGATCTTTGTCTCTGTCACCTGCCATGGAAAGCAATCAGCTTTTATTTCTTTCTCCCTTTGACAGAGAAGCTGTGTAAATACTGCCATGACTAAGATGGAGTTGAATTTCACACACTAGTGTCGGTGCACCAGCTTCAATCGAATTAACTTTAGAGGACTGCCACGTAAGACAGCCTTTTTTTATAGTGGGGACCAAATTGTCTGCAGTAAAAAGGGTGAGAAAGCTGGATTATGTTCCATTACGATCCCCCTCAATGAATAATACAATAGGGCCCCCGGGACCAAATGGAGATTGGGCTCATCTTTTCATGTCCGTCTTGCATTTGCCCATTTGCGCTCAGGGATCTGCTGCCGGAGTGCATCTCTGGCCTGGTCAGTAATTCAGGCACACACAGAGGCAGTAACATTGAAGAGTTCGTCCAGGGACATCTTGGCATTTGACAACCGACTCCTTCGTCCCCAAGCATGACAAATGTCACCTTTTCCTCTTACAGGCTAAAATGGAGACAATGCATTTTTGTCGTAAGGTGACCTTTTAGGAGACATCAAACGATAATCCTTTTCCTTTTTCTGTTGTAGCACTCTGCAAGCCGTGCAAATAAAGAAACGTTTTGGTTGCACCAGATAAGAATTTGCATGAGATGAGTAACTAATCAAATTTTATACAATTACAATAAAAGCGTTGGGGTATTTCTTTCTATTTTTGTTATCAATGCCCAACTCCATCAACATGAAAGGCTCCAGTCCTGCTGATCCAATATTTAATTTTGAGAAGATTATTCTTTTTGCAATCAAGCTAGGCAATATCAGAAAATCACACAAGCATGTCAGCAAGCAAATCAAGAAGCTATGAATATCATTGAAGCTTTGTCTGACTTTGCACTTTCATCAAAGCAGAGGTTCAGTAGGAAAGTATGGAGTGATAGGAGTGCCACAAAAAAGAATAAATATGTAAAAGAATAAGACAATAAATGTGGAAACATAAAGAGAAATAAATAAAAGAATAAATATATATAATGACAAATAAAATAAATATAAATTATACCTTAATTTTTCCCTTTTGCTTTTGCTATTCCCACATTGGTTTTGCTTTTCCCTTATAGAGCCAAGCTGTCAATCATATGGCTTTGGGCGGGCCTTCATGCATACATGAATCCTGCTTTGGAGCTTTTTAGCTTTGGACAACAGGACATAGATGTGACGGGCTGGATGCTAACCGCTGTAAAAAGGAGGGACAGCGGCTTGAATCGGGGAAGGAAGAAGGCATAAAGAAAAATTAAGGGATATTTAATATTTTATTTGTCATTATTTATATTTATTCTTTTATTTATTTCTCTTTATATTTCCACATTAATTGTCTTATTCTTTTACATATTTATTCTTTTTTGTGGCGCACCTATCACTCCATAGAAAGTGTAGCATGAGATAGAACATCATTACTCTGAGCCTGCATGGTAATGGTGAAGGAGCTTCCTGGTCTCTGTCAGGCTTATTTATAGAGATTGCGTGTTGTCTGTTGTTTGTACTCTGGAGCAAATGTTCTTGAGCCCAAGTTTTAGTAATTTTTCAGTTGAAGTTAGTGAAGCTAAACAGGAGTGAAAGGCTTATTTACATCTGTGGTTTATGTGTTTCAACCAACAGCTAACATTCTGGACCCAATTTTAATCTCGCAAGCCCAACCACCACAGTAGGTCATAGAGGCAGATGTGGTTTTATTTAGCATTTAATTACTACAATTGTGATAGAAACAAATAATTTCAAAAAAGTATTATGAAGCAGCTTCTATGCTCGCATCAAGTCCGACTGTATTAATGACTGTATTTCATGTTGTAAATGGTCACATCAGATCTTGTATTGTGACACAGCAACGTTTGCACCGTGATGCATATATGTATAAAACATGAATTATATTACATTAATCCATTTTTTAGAACTGTACTGTATGAATGCAAACAAGCATGGATTTATGACGGAAACATATCAATTGGACTCCTCAAAGAAACAACTCTGAGACAGTCACACAGTGGATTTTAATAACATGTATTCTAATGTTTAGGGGTTTACAATATAAAATGTCTTGTGATAACAAGTGGTAAGAAGTGAGGGAATATAGGAATTAATTAAAAACAGTCATGGTGGGATTGTCTTTAACTTTGTAATGTCGCAGGTGCAATTTGTGGTATATTACAGCATTTTATTTATATAATATCCAGTTTAACTTTGATAAAGGACACACTATGTAGCTTTGGAGCCTGAGGTGAACCATTCTGCCTTCACTGTTCGGCCTTGAGTTCAGCACAGGAAGTACTCAGGAAACGTCCTTTGTTATTGCTAGGCAACGGCACAATCAGCTGCTACATCATTTAGCTCATCTAGCTGATGACATTAGCTAATGTCATCAGCTAACATCATTAGCTGACTAACGAAGAAAAGCGCTCCCCTTTTAAGGCACTCCCAGCCTGATGCTATTTATTTAGTCATGACATTATCTAATGGTGAATCAAGACTGAGCAGGAACATTTACTGCCAACTGGGCAGTACTTGTGTTTTTTTGTATATATATGTACTTTCACCCAGCTGGAGAGCAAAAGCAAGGTGCTCCAAATGGATAAACTCTGGAATGTAAAAGCAGTATGTAAAATGGTTCATCAATTAAAATGATCAGAAATGTGGTCGTGGCCTCAGACTGTATTTCTTTTCTTGTTTCCGTCCTATTTCTACCTGCTGCTGTTAAGACCTAAATTACACATTGATGATTAAAGTTAAATCTAATCACCCACCACCTTCTTCTCCCCTCTTCTCCTTTTCTATCCCAGCGAACTTTTAGGTCCAGACTTTACAGAGAGCTACTACACAGAAGATGGGCAGCTGGTGACTGTGGCCAATAATAATTTCACTGTAAGTATGCAGCAGCAGGCGTCCGTCTGTGGTCTGTAGGAAGTTGTATATCTTCTCCCCCTCTTTTTTAACTTCTGCTTACTAGCACACTCCTCGTTAAGAGTTAGACCCTAAACTATACTTTAACCTAAAACTTTTATATATATAATATATATATATTACAGACGATGTGCAACCTGAACTTGAAAATAAGATTGCAAACTGTGAGTTGGACTTTTTATAATTAGGACTTACTTTAGTGACATTTAGTGATTTAGGTGACAATCTGATATTAAACCATTTGAAGCTCAACACGAAAGATTTTATCATATTTTCAAGCAGAAATCAGCACGTTTTTTTAAAAAGCCAAAAAATGTAGACTAGCACACAAGTAATATGACTAGAACAAGAACATAAAATAGACACTATAATGGTTGTGCGGTAAAACTATTTCAAACAAGGCAAAGACACATAGTTGAAAGAAAAGATTAGAATGTTTGCTGCTTGTCTCTAACGTCCCTACTTTCTGCAGAAAAACCAACCTTTTAAAATGCAGCAACATCTTCTGAAAGTTTAATTTCAAATCACAAATATTTGCGAGGTAATTGTATTTTTTCTTGGTTTTACTGATGTTGAGATTTGAAATAGAGGGAAAAAAACATTTGGTGATTGCTTCTTTAATCTTTCATCAACAGCATTTAGCAAAGTTACAATCCTCTACATGACATCCACAAAGTCACATGATTTCAATCTTTAATGACTCCAGTTATCAGGATCTTTGCAGATGTCTCACATCTCAAGAGTTTTTGATGATCAGAGGTGGTTGAACACCCTGATTGGCCCTTTGGTGAATTTAGCTGTTAAGTGCTACATCAGTAGACGTTTGGCTGCATGCCCAATTATGTGCACTTATGCTTAGTTACAGGATGAATAAGTTCTTCAAACAAATAAAAGTTGATTAGAATGAATAGTTAGTTTAGTCTCCCACTGTGCACCACCATCACCTGCTTTGGAAACAGGGTGGTACAAATAGTTCCTACTGGGTGAAATCTGGCCATTTGACTTGAATGCATTTTGTATAACTGTTACCTTTTTCTGACATCACATATCATGTAAGATAACATGTTCGTAATAATGCTAAAGGCTTTGTCTGTGAACATAGCACGCATGTAGGCTATCACAGCCAGTTGAGTCTGAATGTTTGGGGCCTCCTTTCTTTTTATAGCAGGGCTTTCACACTGCCGCACTGTAACTCAGCGCCTAAAGTTGTTTCGATGAGCGGAAGGTGGCGCTGGGGAGGGCGTTTCAATCACCACAGCAGGGCTGGACTGGGACAAAAGATCATCCCTGACATTTTGGCCTAGGTTGTATCGGTTTATTGCAGAAGAATGGATCGTTCATGGCCGACTGCAGGCTGAGCTAATTCATACAGAGCAATGGGTAATTCCTGGAGGAACACAGATTAAGCATCTTTATACAGGGCAGTTGATAATTCCTGGATGACAATGATCTGACTGAATGAAATGTACTTGTGGAGAAACATATGTGATGCATCCTGATGACGCCGTCGCAAATGATACGTCAATATGTTTGATTGTTGCCAGAAACATACCCAGCTGCATTTAGTCGATGTCTGCACACATTCAGTCCACCCAGCACTCTTTGTCCAGTGTTGCTAACCGTGAACCGCAACAGCCCCAAGCAATAGTTTCGAGAGGCCCTTCTTTTTCCAAGCCAATGACAGTTGTTACATGAGCTACACGTTTAGAGGCTAATTCATCTAGCATGGTTTAACTAACAGACGGCTACTGTCCCACAGCTACAGCTTTTCTTTTTTGGAATTTATGCTCTGCACAGTGTTGCGTGAAAAAGTTAACAACCAGATTGCCCGACAGTGGATGGATGATCTGACAGGATTGCCTGGAATGGCCAGACACACAACATACGTCCTTCTTACTGTTTGTTCCCTCTCCTTTTCTACAACTGCCTTCCCAACTAGAAAGTGATGACGTGTTCCTCTATGTTTTGTCTCTGGCCATACAACTGTGCACTAAAAGAGTTAGTGTTAGAGGAATCACCTATTCCTCCTAGTTCCCCGATTTCTGATTAGGTGACCATGACAAGCCTTTGGACAGCGTTATCTACACATACAACAGACAATACTTTATTTAACATTACCTGATATGAACACTGATCCTGTACGTTTTGCACTGCTGTGCACAGTGTTGGTGTTATAAAGTGGCACCTTAAAAGAAAAGAAAAGAAAAGATCAGCTGTCACGTGCCATCCACTATCTCCGACAAAGAAGTGCACAGCAGTTTTATTCTGTTAAGGCGCTGATGCTGCTTATCAAGGCAGTGTGGAAACACTGGCCCTGTGTGACAGAAGACTCCAGCTGTGAGTCACTCCAGTGCCACCTGAACAGCTCTGAATTCACGTGTCCATCAGCCCGCGTCTCCTTATTGAATCAAAGTCTTCTTCCTTTGTTGCAAGTCTGCTAAATTAATTTCAAATCCTAATCAGCATGTTGTGTGTGCCAAGCTCCACCCTTCATAAGCCCATTGTCACGCAGCAAAGGGGTTTATATATCTTTACTGATTCATTATGTTTTCATTGGCAGCCATAGTCATGAAGCACGAGCACATGGCTTTAGGGACACTTCCATCCAGCAGATCGATGCATTGTTGGCTTCATCTGCGGCATGGATGCATGAACATTATCATAGCTTTTTAAGGCTTTCCTCCAGATGAAATCTGAAGTATTGATTGCAATTATTTTCTCTTTAAGGATCACTGCTTCTACCACGGCCATGTAAGAGGACACCCGGAGTCCTGGGTGGCTGTCAGCACATGCTCAGGAGTCAGGTACGGGAAACGCTGTTACAGCCTGTTTCTGATATTTAAATGATCAGTTTGGGTAAGGCTGCACTGATTTGACCCAGACAATGTACAGTAAGTTATATAGTAACTCAGATGCTGGATTTGGTTCAGTTTAGTGCGAGGACAGTGAACTAGTTAAAGGAGAAGGCACATTGTTTCCTCTGGGTGGTCTAAGTCTATTTCTGCTGTCCGGCTAGCAGCTTTGTGAGGTTGTACAAAGGCACAGTGGAGCTTTGAGATACATGCTCACAATTATTGATTATGAACTATCACTGATTATGAACTTACAATAACACTAACTTCATGGCCACATTGGGGCAGCAGATACAAGTTATTGACACAACATTAACATATCGCCGGCTTTTAAGTTGATACAGTGAGCGTGTTAGCCAACAGTTGCTGATTTATGCAGCCAGCAGTTACAGAGCAACATGATCGTTCATTGGGAGTCGTGATTGTGTCACCTGATGAGCGTGAGTCCAATATTCGCTGTCCTTTCAGCTGTGGTTTGGGCTCCACCAACGTCTGAGGGAAATATCTGGCTGTTTAGCTGCTAAACGCTCCACCATGTTCACCAGCTGGTGTCTAACTGTGTCTGTCTGCTGTTTGCTGCTGAGCAGGTGGTGGACAGCGGGTTTATCAGACCTCTTTCTCTGAAAACAGCTGCCTGCTGCAGCCAAAATCAACCCTATGAACCAAAACGGTAAAGTTGCAGCTGGACAGCTAAACATTGAGCTGAAGCTCAGTATAAAGCTCCGTAAAGCTGAGGGGAGCTCCAGATTCACCAGACAATTCTCAATTAAGAACCCTGTTCTCCATAATATTGGTAGGGCATTAAATAAATCTGATTTCCCAGCTAGATTTCTCTTGCAGATCGGCGATTTCCCTGCCATGCATACAGGAAACCGGGTTTGTAGATGCTATGATCTACCTGCTTTGCCGCTTCACTTGACTGCCACATCCCTTCACCTGGCTCACTTAGATTAGATTTATTTCTTTATTTGAATGTCAATTAAAGTTTCATTGTGCAGCTTAAATGTTTGCCACTGAGCCTGGAGTTTGCCCTCAACACATTTGGATAAAGTTCTGTCCTGACAGAGGAAGTTCAACTTGCACTGTCAGAACTCTACTTTATTCTTCGGATTGTCGTGAAAATGACAAATTTCATCCTCTTTGGGGATCCAGGCAGCAGTTTTAAAAGTCTTAAATTTTCACAGCCTCAGAATTTAACGTGGAACGCCTTGCTTATCGACGGCTCAGATTGAAGCTTTCTCCTGGCAAAGATGCTGCTAGTCCCGAGGATGTGTGTCCCAAAAAATATATTCATGAATTTGATCCAATAAAAGAGACATCAAGTTATAGCTCAGCGGGGCTTTAGTAGGAATTAATTCCAAACCTGTTCAGTAAATCTAAACCAATAAGTTTGAGGAAGTTTTCCATTAAGTTGTAAGAAAATCTTTATATGGCTTCTATCTGATAGAGGCTGGTTCAGCGCTGACATCTCCGTCAGCACCCTTCAGTCCGTCTGTCCTGATCTGGGAAGGTAGCCAGATGCTGCTTGTTGACAGCAGCTTTGATGGGAACAGAGCAGACGTGGGGGAGAATAGAGATCTGTGAGCCAACAGAATGTAAATGCTTTCTAAATGTCCAGTCATTCGCAGGGCTATGCAAATATGCACTGAGCGACACGAGTTTGTTCTTGGGATGAAAACAAACTGAACTTAAATAAAGCCTTTTGCTTCCATTCAGGGATGTAGCTGTAAATTAACAGAAGAATAAATGATGTGCTGCAGCTCGCCGAGTACAAACATATTTTTCTACAACGGTTTTTACAGTATAAGCAGAATGTATCAATATATCAGTGTTTGAAGTTATATCAGAACCATAGACGGATCTCCGGGTTCCCGTTTTATCAATCCTTATCATCCTTTATCGAGGATACGCGTGCATAGCTTATATATGGACATTTTCAATGTTTAGACATAAAGCAACTTGCTGGAGACTTCAAATGACTGTTTAGAGGTGAATTTGTGTGCCACACTCATCCTTGCATTTCCTAAACTTACCACACGCCATCTTTGATGATGACACATCTTCCAGTGAGAAACAGCAGCTAGCAGAGGTGGTGACGCTAACACAGACTACTAATGCTGCTCAGACTGATCGGCCACCAACCGTTATCGGGCCGATATTCGTTCTAAATAGTTTATTGGTGGTCTCTATAAAGGCCGATCAGATGACGCAAAACACACCAGACAGTCTCTCTACCTGCCACTAAAATGGTTTCACAGTCTGGCAGTTCTACCAGCTGTCTGAGAGAAGACAATACATTTGCTATTTGCAAGGTGCGTTCCAAGGAAATCCGTTGTGGCGGAACGCAAGCAAAACGTTTCAAGTGAGAGTGGGACCATTTAGCAACTCGCTTGCCACTCAGCTGTCGGTAACAGAGACACTGAACCGACAGCAACCCTACATCTGGAAACACTAACAGGCAGACCAGGTCTGGACCCAGACGCCATTAATGATGATCAAAATATCAAATGTTACTCTAAAAACCTTAAAGTGTAAATGTAATTTTAGGAGGCAGAATAATAGCATAAGGTTAATGCCTGTAAGATGTGAAAGGAAACAAATACAATCATCACAAAGATAAAAGAGGTTTGGTGTGATCCAGTGGGGAAAGGAGTGATGTGGTCTTCCGGAAGCCATAATGAAAGCGTTCTGTCAAGGGTCACCTTTTATGTTTTGTCATCTTTGAACATTTCCCCTGTAAGGCAACGGTGCTATCATAAACTATGAATCAACGACATCTTTCACACGACAACTGTACGGCTCCACCATCCGTCCCCCGTGTGCCCATTATGACATCACGATTGCAGCACAAACAATGTCCGGGATTTTAACGAGGAGATTTGAAAATGATGTATATGCATAGGATGTACTCATAAGGATAAGGGAGTTTAAAAAGTACTTTGATGAGGCTACTTATTGTGCTTCGGCTGCAGAGCAGTATGAAACACTCTCATCTTTTTCTCTGTGGATGTGAGGCTGTTCTTTGGAATGACCAAACTACACAACCCTGCATTACTTGCAGGGAACTGATGATTCTGCAAAAGAAGAAATCACATGATTGCAAAAACTGCCAGTTACCGGGGGCCTCCATTGCCAGGATAACAAAAGTTTTGCATCAGAACTTTTTGTTCAGGTTTTAGCGTTGACCTTCTGTGTTCTTATCTGCAGCCCTCCAGCACTTCTGTGTGTTTGCATTTTCACTGCTGCCCCGCAGTTCCCAGCTCATTTTCCCTGCCGGCAACTTTCACACTATAATGAGGTATTTTCTATTGATTCAGGATGAATTAAATGGTTTTATGGGAAATTGTTAAACAGCCTTGGACACATGATTACTTGAGAAAAAAGAAACTGTATAAATACTGTATTTTCTCACAAAGCATGGCTCCGAGCTCAGCTGTGCCCATATGGTCAGCAGTGGGCATAATAGCCAGCAAAACTCCTTTCATGAAAACCAATTTGATTCCCTTTGTGCACACTGTGTCTGCTGTGAAATAAATAGAAATTCTGACAAGATGTTCACAGACAAGGTGAAATAGTTTTAATACAAATTTCAAATGCATATTGAACCACAGCAAGAGGAGCATTGTTTTTCATCGCCAGGACAGAGATGGATATTCATGAAAGCCATAGCCACTTGAAGACTTATTAGAATCGGTTTGGTTCCACAGCAACACTTTATTTTACACATGTGAATATCCAAACAAAAGAATCCATATCAGCCATTTTAAAGGTTCAAAAACATTTACAAAGTCATACAATTGTCTTTCTAGGAGCCTGACTGATATTTTTAGTTTTGAGGCCATTACCAATATTGATATTTGACAATTAAAAGTCTGATAACAATATATTGGCAGATATTCAATCTATGGACACATATCAATATTAACATGATTTAATAAGGATATTTAAAATGTTGTTATGAAAGAATTGTGAACAAGGTATGTAGTTACGGGACATTTTACAGTTGAAAAATAAACTGGTCAGTGCTCTCTGGTGGACAAAGTCACAAAATACTAGTAATCGGTCTTGGCAACAAACTGCCATTCAAGATTTAAAATCAATTTATGCTTCCTGTATAGAATTAAAGGCCATCTCTCTTTTCCTAAAAATAAAACCATTGTTCAGTCACACACTAGATTATGGAGATATTCCGTGTTTTCACACTGCTCACCATTACTTTAGCAGCTAACCCCCGTTTATCATTGAGCATCACACTTTATCACTAAGGACAAATTTCTCACTTGTCACTGCTCATCTGTCAAACTCTACTGTTGATGCTGCCAAACTACCTCACATCTTTTTTCTCATTAAATCTCGTCACAAGAATTCACGGTGTCACATCTCAATCTCAATGAGACTATCTGATTAGATAAAGTTTAAATTTAAAACATCTAACTTTTTCCCAATACACTGTTCTTTTTCAGGTAGTTTAGTTGTATGGCTGTCACTGTTTCAACATTTAACATGGTTTTAAATGGCAATATTTATATTTCTCTAAATAAGGAAATAAAAGTGAGGAAGTACTGTTTTGGTATCAGCACATAAACTTTGACATTGTATGATCATTAAAACATTTGAAACACCTCGTTTTTACTGAAAACTGTGAAACTGAGTTTTTGGAACATAATAATAATAATAATAATAATACTGCTCACAAAAGGACAAAGACAAGTGTATTTCAGTGCTTTGAGACATGAAAGCAGATGTCATTTCCACTGTGTTGTGTGTTTTTGTATTTTTAATGAAAATGAATCTCCAAACCTTTTTCAGCCGCTTTTCAGGTCTCAGTGAGTAATGTGGCTGGGAAAACAGATTTTGAAATTAACTAAAGTAAAATGAAAGATGGATGGATGAAGGTCATACCAAATATTGCTCCCTCCCTTGTCAGAGGTCAGAGGTCAGGGGGCTTAACTTTACATTTTAGATGCTTTGCTGGAGTTTTTGTAGGGTCAGAATTTTTCACATTCTTTATGAGTGTTTTAAGTTAAAACCCACTTAAATTTAACTTTAATCTTTCTTAACCTTTGAACTTTCCAAGAAAGTCCCGTTATTGGTGGTTTCCACAAGCTGTCCAGCATTACTTCTCTCCTTCCTGTCTTTCTTCCTTCACACAGGGGCCTAATATGCTTGAATTCTAGTGACACCTACTACCTGGAGCCAATCAGCGGTGTGGATACTCTTTACCATTCACTGTTGAGTGCAGAGGAACTGCTGATTAAAGGTGGAAACTGCAGCCATGGCCATCACACCACACAGTCCAACTACATCTCCAACCTGCTCCAACCATTTCATTCAAGAGTGAGTCTCCCACACAAACATGGTTAGACTATATTGGGTTGCTGTTTACAGGAATAGTCGACTATTTTGGGAAATAGACGTGTTTGCTGCCTTGCCCAAACATGGTCGAGAAGATCAATAACAATTTCATCTCTGTGCATCCAAAGACAAACAAGTAAATTTCCCATAATATTTGTCCATTCGAAAAATGATTACTACTGCAATACCACAGCAAGAATAAAAAGTGTCTTACCACACTTGAACAACTTTTGCTCAAGGGTTTGGATGTCATTTAGATGCTATGGAAATCCATATTTCCCTCCTGGTGCCAGTTTTGGTGGAGCAGAGTCCATCTGATTACTCAGTCAGAGTATTATCACATCAGACCACCTGCTGAGGCCAAACCATAGACCTGATGACCTGAGCCAGTCCTCAAGGCTACAGCTCTGGTAACAGAACGCTACGTAGCATGTGCATATCACACTAGCAGACAGAGCCCAACGGCTTCTATCCAAACTTCTATCTAAAAGCTCATCTTTTCTCTCTTTTTTTACATATGTGTAGGTTTGGTTTAAAAAACATTTTTTTAAAAAGGAACCGACATAGGGCCAGTAAAGATGTCTTAGGTGACTATGTAACTGACTGAGCAGTGGCCACTGTGAATGCTGAAACACAGCAGTCTCTATCTTTAACAATGCTACCATTAGCCACAATAAGACTGGTCATACCAGAACAAGTAATTCAGTTCAATTCAATTCAATTTTATTTATATGGCGCTATAGGGCAGAACCAGGCTCTGGGTGGGCGGTCGGTCATCTGCCTCGACCGGTTGGCTTTTCTTGCAGTGCATAGCCATTTATTGATGCTGATGATGTTTGAACATGGACAAAGCTTTACAAGAACTACGGCAGCTTTTTGCATGAAGAGACCCTGACAAATGAAAATAAGTCACCAGTTAAACTGAAACAGTAAAATAATCTTTCTATAGTTCACATTATCGATGACAGATTACACGAAGAAAGACTGCTAGTTCAATATCAACACTTGGTCCTTATCCAGCAGATGATTTAGAGATTCTGAGCTACAGTGAAGTTAAATACAGTAACCACTGCGCTTTTTAAAAGAGACCATACCACTGTTTTTACAAGCGATATCCCCTTAACGAGACATGTATATGTATACTTTATAGTACAGCTAACCTTTTGTTGCTGCTGTGTTTTTCTACTTTCCATTATGTCTGTGTACAGGTGTGTAATCCATCCATCCATCCATCACAGTGAACATAATTGTCTGGATATATTTGTGTTAAAATTCCATTATGGTTTTGTGGCAATTACATTTAAATCCAGATTTGAGTTGCGACGTGTGCATTTTCATGAGCTCGTTAAGTAAGGCTGTAGCTGTGAAACCCCTCAGTGTATTTAATCGTACAAGAATGCATTTTGTGGCCCATAAATTAAACTTTTAATTTGTAAGATAAACAGTGTGGGATTTGATTTATCCAAAATTTGCAGCCTTTTTTAAACCGACCCTTAAAGATAACTCTGTAACTTTACTTTAACTTTGGAAACAATTTGTTAGAAACAAAAGTGAGTGAAGCCTGCAAGGTTGTTCACGTAGACAACTCAAGTCTACGCTAGACTCACGTGGCATCCTCCATCTGACAGACGAATCCAGCACACCCTGTAAGGCAATAAGGCCTCCACGCCAGCATCCACCTGCAGGCTCTAATTCCATTCCAGGTGGGGGCAAGCATTAGTCAGTTCTCATGGCCTTTGTTAGTCTACCTGTGGCTTCCAGCCCCTCAGCTCAGAACCATATTTGGGAGACCTCTGGTTTTAAGGTATTTTAATATACTATCTCTTAACTCTGCTGCTAACTAGCTAACACAGTCCGGACCAACTCTGCTGTAAAGAGTACAAGAAGACGTAGTCACGTTCCATAAACAGGGACTTTTTATTTATTTTCTGTGGCAGCAAACACAACACACAGCCTCTCAGGAACAATGTTGCTTCAACGTGAGCTTATCTACACACTTTGTGGCTGATTAACGCGACTAACTACCCCTCACACACCACAACAACCCCGCCAGCCTCTGTCACACACACAGGTTACCCAGAAGGCCGCCTTCCTTAACGGGGGAGGCTCGGCAGTAACACACAGGTGCAGTTAGGCTGGGGGTGTGATTAATATTTCTGCTGCATTAATGTTGCATTTTGCTGCTGTAGTGGTTTAAGGTCGAGCTCATTTGATACTGTTGGGTAGTTTAATCCACAGCAATGCATTATACTGTGTTCTCTATAAGATCATCATTTGCGGTACATTATTTTAGAGAAAATGTGTATGTGGAGATATATATCGTATATCGCAACATAGCCTCAAAATATCAAGACGTTATTTATAAGCCATATCGCAGAGCCCCAGCTGACATGTTGTGTCGGACACAAAAACTGTTGTGATTGATTTACTACCTCTAATGTGATGGACTGAGTCATAATTCTCTTTGGGTTTGGTTCATTATGCAGCTAAATGAAATCGCCCATCACATGGGAACATTTGGCTCTTTGTCATATGGAAACACAATATTGAACAGGTCTCAGTGCCATTTTAGGACACTAAATTACTCTGGAAGTACCACCTGGAAATGGAGGGAATTTGTCTGTTTAGGCCATGGCTATGAGATAATTCGCTGTGCAGAACTAAACACAAGTCTAATTTGCTCATCTGCAGTTCTAGATGGTAAAAAAGGCTCCTCAGTGGGCTGTTTATCTGTCTCCACTGCTGGGACAAACACTCATTCTTTGGTTTTTCTTCCCATATTTCTCATTCTCCCATTTAATATCCCCATAACTTTAAACTGTTCTCATCTTTGTCCCCTTCTCATGTGCTGAAGCCCTCTTAGTTCTCCACTGGGGCATTGTCATATCCTCCTATTTCTTTATCTTCCTCCCTCCTGCACCGTCCCCCTTGGCTCTCCCAATTCCCTCCACTGCCACCCATGAATCCTGCGTTGTTTTGCAGAAATGCCAGCCACAGCAGACTCCAGACTGAGTCCCAAGGCCTTTGCCGCTATTTGCCCCTCAGATAAACAATGAGATGTGTTATGAGCTACTGTGGATATATGTGTGTGTGTGTGTGCTGAGCTCCACGGGCTGCCATCACAGCACCGCAGATTCCCGCCAATCCGCAATATTGGTGTTAAATCCAGACCGAGCCGAGGCGGCAGTCTCCCTGCATGTAAATCAATGAGTTTTAATTACAGCAGAGCCTTTCCCTAATGGCTGTAATCAAGTATTAGGAGGGTGGAAACGTAATGATGGAGAGATATAAGGAGTCGTAAAGCTTTGAACACAACACCGTGGATGGCTGGGAGGCCACTCATACATATTAGGCTTTTCACCTTTTTATGTACAACTTTCAAACTGTGCAGTTACAACCAGTTTTACTAGGTCAAATATTCAGGTCTGGTTTCTAATTTAGTTTAGCAGTCCTAACCTGACACCAGTACCTTCCTTCCTGCACCAGCTTTTTAAATTCCACATTTGTTTGTTTAGTATTTCCCCCAGAACTGTATTCTTGTTAGTGTGGAACAACGTCTGCACTATCTATACCATGGTACACCAAGAACCTAAGTATGGAAGTCAAAATTACACCATTCCAGGACATTTTGTTCTGTTGTACTGCTCTTTGTGTCTGTACATAAAGTGCTGCCTTGTTGACTCCTGGTGAAAAATATACATTTAGTTTTCTAAAATAAACAAGAGATGAAAAGATCATACAAAAATAACAAACCTCAGAGAAAATAGTGATTGACTCACAACCGTAAGATTAGAGGAAATATGAAAAACTAAAATTGTTAAAAATTGTTCTTTCTCATACACTTATAGTTCAAAACACACTGAAAAAGCAGAATAACTTGTGTTAATGTTAGTTATGTGTTTCATGTTATTGAAGCACATAACTAACATTAAAACGAACAGGTTTTTGTTTTATTAGATAAAACGGTTATAACTGTTATAGCTGATCGGTGTGTGTGTGTATATATAGAAGATCATGTATTCACACACCATGTGTCATAATTATTATTATCGGTTACTGCCAGGATATTTTGGATATTTGGCATGGATTGTAGAGACTAGAAGTAAGTCTAATAAACTTACCAGATAAATAACACAGATAAAAAATATAATCCACTTTCTTTAATTGAAACAAGTAAATCTTGAATTCAAACCCAGGTTTAATTCAATGACTTTGGATTAACTGACCTTAACAGAAACACAAACACAGTTGGCACTATGGCAGCGATTGTTTTAATTCAACCATAAATGAAGCAGACTGTTGTTAATCATTTGTGGACAGCGTGGGTAATCAATTCCATCTCCAGTCTTGCGCCACATACCTTTTTTGTGTACAAGTTTTACAGTAAGACACGCTGCCGTATCTCTGTTAGTGCGTATTAATGACATCTGCCCTCAGGTACAATCCTATAACAGTTTTAGAAATCAGTTTTACTCTTAAATGAATTCAAATCAATGAGTTCAAGTCAAGTAAACTGAAGCTATTGACATCATTCATGCCTTTAAAACCACACCGACCTCTTTATTCAGTGCCAGAAACAACTGTTGCCAGCCGCTGGTATATAGTTCATGTTTAATATAATGTACTGTAAATGAAATGTAATACAAGACTGATGTCACGTGCATAACCGTGTTCCCATGTGCCTTTGTCTTTGCTGCTAGGTTAAAAGGAACACCTGGGGTACAACCAAGTACATGGAGCTGTACATAGTGGCTGACAACACCCTGGTAAGCTGAACGTGACACCGTCCAGTTCCACAGCAGAGTATCCCTGTGTACATCACATGACACACCAGGACGGAAACAGGTTCCACATCTTAAACAATTACTTCATTCCAGCTAATGAAGCCGTGTCACAGTGAGAGCTGTGGCAAGGCGAAGGCATGTGGAGACGAGGCATAAGAACTGGTCTGCTTACTGAGAGGGAATATTTAGGTGGAATCTAAAGGTGGAAGGGCTTTTAGATAGTGATTTGATACTATATCTTCATAAAAGTCAGTTTAGGGTTCTGTCTGCTTGCACATGGTAACCAATAAGAGTCTGGTACTCGCCTTCTGTAATTGGTGTAATTATGATTATGGACTGGTGGGTCATAGTGTTGTTTTCAGAGGTCATTAGTTTCTGCAAGGAACTTTAACAAGGACAAACATTTCATTAATTTTTCTGACCACTGACCTCATTCATGCAGCTAATACTCTGGTCTATTCTGCAGTTTAAACGGCAGAATAAGGACTATGAAAAGACCAAGACGAGGATAATGGAAATTGCCAATTACGTGGATAAGGTAAGGCTGATGGGTTCTCCTGCTGCAGCTCTCCAGAGAACAAACAGCTCCATTCAACAAGCTAATAGATATTGATCTTCATGAACTTACTGACGACTGTTACTTTAAAGTGTCATCTTTGATGTTCCCAATAAATAACGGGTGATTGTTGTTTGAAGCCTGATCGGGATTTAACCAATCGTGTCCTTTAGCAGCCTTTAAAGGGGAGACTGGGGAGAAATTGCCATGTGTGACCAGACTGTGTTATGGGAGCTTATGACACGATTGTGGACAAACCTGTGTGTGTGTGCAGGTACATATGTGTTATTGTTGTGTGTTCAGTTCTATAGGGCTCTGAACATCCGTGTGCCTCTGATTGGTCTGGAGGTTTGGACCGACAGGGACCAGTGTATCGTCACCGAGGAGCCAAACGCCACCCTCTGGTCCTTCCTGCAGTGGAGACAGAAGCTGAAATCCCGCAAGAAACACGACAACGCCCAGCTGCTGACGTGAGCAACAGACACACGCACACACTCGCAATTATACCTACGCTACACCAGCCAAGCAGCACGTCCGTTTGGTTGGGTTCTTCTAGGCTGCCGGATCCGCTCAGCCGCAGTTCTGCAGCTGTGTTCTCCCAAGACGGCCCAAAACACAATCACCGTGGTTACACATGTACTGTCAGTTGGAAGGACATTGGCGTGATGCCAAGGAACGCTTACACAACTGTAGTTTGGTTCATTTGGTCCGAGCCAAAGACATAGCAATAAATATATAAATTGCATAAATGAATATGACAGTCCACAGTTTTATAACTGGGTTACAGTGGTGTAAAGTAACATTTACTCAAATACTGTACTCAAGTACAATTGCTAGGTACTTGTACTGTTCTTTATGTTACTTTATACTTCTACTCCACAACATCTCAGAGGGAAACGTTGTACTTTTACTGCACTACATTTGTCTGACAGCTTTCGTTACTTTACAGGTGACAGTTGTTCATCCAGTTCCTGTCCAGTGAAAACCACGTGTCTCCGGATGTGGTGGTTTTGAATGTTTGTGATAAACTGAAGGATGGGTTTATGGGTTGAGAAAATCCCAAAAGATTTAGATTTAGAGGTCCGTGGTTCTCACAGGACAGCAACTCTCCAAACACATGATACGATGCGCTGCTGTAAATTAAACTGGACTATAGAATGTAAAGGAGCTCAAACGTTAAACATCTACAGCAGTAAAATGCAACATCCACATTAATGCAGCTTCAATATTAAAGCAGCAGTTAGAACAGGAACAAGTTACTGCTGATACTCTTTCTACTTACATGCTTTTACTTAAGTACGGCTTTGAAAGCAGGACTGTAACTTGTAGTGGAGTATTTTCATTAGTACTTATATTGAAGTAAAGGATCTGAACACTTCTTCCAACACTTCTCAGTTAACTGATTAGGAGAAAAACAGCAGCCGATACCCAACGCTGTGTTGTTTCGCTTTACAGCGTTGTAAACTGAAGACCAAAAATAATGATTTGTACAACAGAACGTAATGTGCAAGGATCAGCTTGGTAGGTTTACAGTGTTCTACTACAGCACGAGAGGGAGAAGCACAGAACCAGAGAGAACTGGGAGATGGGGAGGGCACATGACCCTATTTTTCATTCCAGATGCAGCAGCGAAGTCTCGTCTCTTCTGAAATGGAAACTAGAACTAGCACACGCACAAAAACAGCCAGACTATATGACACCTGCTACTGCTGCAAGTGTACTGTGGCAGGCTCCGGGAAGCCAACGCCCCGATGTGACGCCATCTGCAGTCAAAGACGTTTTCTGCCCTGTCGCTTGGAAAACATAAAAAAATCATATCTTTTCTTTTCAAATCACAATTTGCATCAATACTTATAAACTGACCAGGAAATTCATTCTACAAGTTGCTGTTTTAAAATGCATCCAGTGCCGACACTGACAGGAGGCCTGCACCAGCCGCTTAATGGCTCACGCTTTACATTCGTATCTGTGACTCTAAACCGAATTGTAGTCTATTTTATTCTAACTTGACTGTGTGGCTGGGGAAGACACGGTGTTAGTCACTGCGTTTACATGCACAGAATATTCCAGTTTTTGCCCTTATAACGAAAAAGACAGTATTCCTACTAAGCTGTTTATGGCTAATGAAAATGAGAATTCCACTAATATTCCCATTTACATTCAGCCGTGGACGCTCCGGCCCTAACATGTCGTTTATCACATCAAAACAGGAACTTTTCAAGGTTTTCCACCAGTTGCAGACGTGTTGGACCGTGCATACTCAGCCTCCCTCTTTCATTCGTTCAACCACCTTCTTGAAAAGTTCTGGCGTTGCGATATTTGCGCACATCCAGAAGCCTGCTGATGTCCGAAGTCTTTCGTCATGTGGGCTTTTCTTTTGTGCAAGGAGAGTGTATCGCAAACCGAGACGCATATTCCAAATGTGCTGTATGCATGTACAAAGAATGCTCCTGAAACACAAATAATACCTGCATATACCTCATGTCTTAATCAGAAAGTAGCATTTACTTTCGGAATGAGGCCTAATTCAGAATTTCCAAACGGAGGATGCTGTTTACATGACCCGTGCCAAATTCACAGTAGTGTCATATTCGGAATAACCGTGGAAAATTGGTGTGCATGTAAACGTAGTCATTGATCGGAAATACATAATCCCTGTCCCTGCAGAAGAAGTGGGCCCTCTATTACCATTTGCAAATACGGTCTGTTGTTACACAAGTAGGCAGCAGCAACTCCATGTCCAGTCCTGACTTACAGAGTGTTGATAATAAAATCACCTGGGACAGTGAACATCTCTGTTCTCGCACTCCGGACAAGTTTGAGAGCAACACTCACTCCTCCGCTGATATTCACCTTAGGATGAACTAATCAGTGAAATGAGCTGCTTTAGTTTTTGTTTTGGGTGAGAACCCGCAGACTCTCTGCCCTCCTGATGTTAATACACGGGCTCATAATCATCACGGTGCCACAGCTAATAAGAAATGTGATTAACTCCACCCGCCACCCCCCCGTACACCTCCTACGCCCTGATGAGCTTGTGCGTGTGGCTCTAATGACAGAAACTCTCCTGGATAATTTCATATTTTGTTAGTGTATAAATTGACAAATGATTAGTTAAACAGAGATTATATTAAGCAAAAGATCTCGCCCGCAGTCGGCTGTAATTGGGCCGAACAGCTCAGCATGCCGGCAGTAGCATCATCGCTGCACACTCTGAGTCACACACACACTCGTACATTCATCCATAAGCAGTAAATTGTTGGCCCCTCTTGCTCCATAATTAGTTGTGCTGATACCGAAGGGCCTGTTTTGTTTTGATTCATCAGACAGGGCTGGATTTTGTTTTTGGATGCTAAGTGACAACTGCCAGGAGACCACATGGTGGATTAAGGGTTCCTCGCGCGTCCTCTCCCACATCTGACAGGCTTGTTACGTCTGCTGCTGTGCACTGCTGTTTAATCTGCAATCAGTGTGGGTCCACTGTGGAGCCCGTAAGTGAACAGGAAGGAGATTAAGGTTAACTGTTATTTCGTTGTGTGTGTGTGTGTGTGTGTGTGTGTGTGTGTGTAGCGGCGTTATTTTCAAGGGGACAACTATCGGGATGGCACCGCTGGAGGGGATGTGCAGCCTGGAAAACTCTGGAGGCATCAACGTGGTACGGTGGAATAGATGTCTCCTTTTTTCTTCCACTCTATCATTTCCTCTCCCTGCTCTGTTTTCTTTTCACTCGTGAAAACTCCGCCCGTTTCTTGCCCCTCAATCTTTTCTCCCAGCTTGAATTCATCTTCTATTGATTGTCTACGCTTTTGTGTGTGCAGAATGTCCCCCAAAACATAGGCTTTTTTTCACCACTTCTATATTTTGCAACAGGATTTCCATTAGGGTTAAAGTTGAAATCAGGATTGTTCAGGGTGATTTCAGGGTAAGGGTTTCATGGTGGTGGTGAGAGGTTAAAGCTGCACTAATCAATATTTTCATGAGGAAAACTTTATTTTCATTAAATAACTACTTTGCTCTTGAAAATAATAATCATTTAGTGGAGTCACACTGCAGCCACCATGCTGAATTTTTATTGTGGTAATTAAATGTAAAAATATAAACATTATTATGAGAAAACAACTAGTAAACATGTGTTAATGCACGACAAATGTAGTATGAGGCTGTTTTCCACAGCACTGACTAGCTGTAACTGTAGTTAACTGATGAAATCCCTCGATAACCTTCCCTGCAAACAATCTGCTGTTACAACAGCAAAGCAGCACATTGTGTCATTGTGTTTCTGGTATCAACTCTGAATATCTGCCTGTGGATTGAATGACAATGATGTGAGAAACTTTCTTGACACTAGCATAAAATTAAACCACTACAAAACACAATCTGACTATTGTTCATACCAAGTAAAACAAAACATTTTAAAAAAGACACTATGAGCAATGAAACTTAGTTTCTTAAAAAATATGTGCTCTTAAAATCAGCTACTTTGCTTTAGAGTACTTTTGAGCTTTAGACAGTCAGACTAGCTATTTCCCCCTGCTTCCAGTCTTTATGCTAAGCTAGGCTAACCACGTCCTGACTCCAGCTTCACACCGACATGAGAGTGATCTTGCAAGAGATTGAATAATATATTTCCAGAAATGTCAACCTCTTCCATACCGACCCACCTCACAACTAACCAATTCAACTAAATCTGAAAAAAATAAATGCGATCGGTCTGAATCTTGAAATAAGTCGACTTTTCAGATTTGTCTGGTCAGCTCAAACGCCACCTGTTGCTGATTGGCTGGAATAGTGTCGTGTGGCTCAGTCTGAGACATTTCCCGTTTACAGAGAGGATCTTTCTTTCAGCACACAGAGCAGACAGCTAGCGAGCCGTGAGCAGATATTCGCTGAATTTGGAAAAGAAAATGTGTTGGATTAGAATCGCTGACCTCACCTTTAAGGGAGGAAAGGTATCACATTCTTTGGGTCAACACGGTCAGGATCAGCAATAATATCTTAAAAACGTGAAGGAACTATATGAGGGAAATGTGCAGAACCTGAAGAATAGGACACTCTCCTCTGCTGCAGCTCGTCTTGTTCAGTGTAGGAGCTAAACTTCAGAATGCCCACCATGTAGTATTGTTCAGCGTGTAAGTGCACGGCTTCATATGTGTGTGCAGCAGTGGACTGAATGGACGCGGCCGGAGAAACCGATGGCTTTTCCAAGCTTGGTTAGCTTCTAGTAAGCTGTTAGCTCTCCTGCCTGTAGAATCCAAATGTCCTGACCTACCTGTGGACTCACCACAGAACCAGCACAGAACCATACATGCTTGGCCCTCAGACTGCATGTGAAGGATTGCACTGCAGTACATCAGCATTTCCCCGTTTTCTACACTATGCATAATTCAGAAGCAGAGCTAAGAGTGAGTGACAGCTTTCAGTGGATCAAAGAGGAGCTAAATACATCTGAGTACTGTCACTGCTGTGTGCGTTCATGCAGCCCTACTCTTGTGAATGTGACATTTTTACCTTTGGAACTTGGACATTTTAGCAGTTTCTTACTTCTACAAGAGTTCAGATTCAACTTCAAACAGATGTGCTGAAAATGTACCTTACTTTTTTAGACCAAATTACATTTTTTGGCAGTGCGTTCCACTGAATACTTTATGCCAACTAGCCAATTAGCAAGTCCAGATGGTTCTGAAAAAAATGAATGATTGCGGCGTAGCTCTATGGAAGTGTAGGAATGGTCTTTTGGTCCACCACTTTGGTCCAGACTGAAATACTTTTACAAATAATAGATGGGTTGAAGACATTCCCATCAGCCTCAGCTGTACTCAGGGCGTCTGTGGCTCAGGAGGTAGAGTGGGTCGACCCCGGCTCCTCCTGTGTATGTCGAAGTGTCCTTGGGCAAGACACTGAACCCAAAGTTCAGTTTAGTGCCAACTAGCAAATATTAGCACCCATCCATTAACTAAACCCAATTATGCTTTGGAGTCACCGGTCAGTCACAGGGCTGACACACGGAGACGGACAACCTTTCGCGCTCACAGTCACACCTACGGGAAATTTAGAGTCGCCAATAAAACCTAACCTGCATGTGGGTGGGGGGGAGAACATGTGCCTTTGTGTCACATGTAAATCCCATCAGCGCTCCAGACCAACACACATCAGAGCTGCTTTTAGGCAAAGAATCTTCCCCTGTAAAACTAACCATTACTAGTTGCGTAAAATCCTGCAGAAAACATAATCAACCTCTGTTAACATGTCTCCTCTAATTGTTTGTGCCATCTTCCCTTAAATGTAAATGTAATAAGGAGAGGGGCGCACCTTGCAAGCACTGCAATAATAATAAGTCTGGTGTGCTTGTTAAATACATCACTTGAGACTCGGGCATGTGTTTGAGTTTGAGTTTATTATAATCGCAGAGGGTAATACATTTTAATAAAACAACACGAAAACACAAAGCACAAAAGTGTCCCTGAAGGCTCCAGGTTTTCCATGTGGCAATTATGGTAATTGCAAATGTGTTTCATAATACTGTATGCTACTAAAGCAGAATATAAAGTGAACTAATAGGTGTCTCAAGATGATAATTCTATAGGTCCGTCTTATAGAAGGACCTTGATTATTTCACTTTATGTTGTGGTTAGATGTTGCATATTCCCAAATAGATTCATGCTTGATAAAGCTACTGCAACTTAATTATTGATGACTAACACATACATACACACACCGATCACAGAAGGAACAGGGAGCTCATATATGACCTGGCACATATGAAAACAGGCTCTTACATGAAGTATGTATTTGGAATCCTACCTGGATGTTTGCGTTCATAAAGCCATGCCTATCAGCCTGCACATTATCTGAGGCCTCACTCTAACCTGCCCACAGGACCATTCGGAGCTGTCCATCGGTGCTGCGGCCACCATGGCCCACGAGATCGGCCACAACTTCGGTATGAGCCACGACCACGACGGCTGCTGTGTGGAGGCCACCGCTGAACAGGGAGGCTGCGTTATGGCTGCCGCCACCGGGTGAGCCTCAGGCACTGCATCAGGCTTCAGTACAAACCAGCTCAGGCTGAGCTGTTGTCACCAACAACTTGGCATATAAATAACACTTTAATCAGCTGAAGGAAAAAACAACTTACATATTAATGTGGCTGCCTAAACAACTTGTCTTGTCACTTGAGGGTTTTGATTTCTCTCAGATATAAATACACAGACTATTTGATCATCATAGATGTTACACAGATCATTTGTTTTCACTGATATTGTACTTCCCGTTTTGTCCTCTACGAAGGCCTCAACTGGATGAAAGAAAATATTTCCCTGTATGTTGTCCTACAATACCTCAACGCATCACGTAGAAACACAGAACCACTGTTACATCAGCGAAGAAAGAAAAGTCAAATCTATGTAATATATTTCTGCAAATCTTGCTCCTGAAAAGTTAAATGAAAATGTCCCTGTCCAGGCATCCATTCCCACGTGTCTTCAGTCGCTGCAGCAAACGCGACCTGGACAGCTACTTCCAGAAGGGAGGGGGCATGTGTCTCTACAACATGCCCAACATGAAGGACCTGGTGGGGGGCAAGAAGTGCGGTAACGGCTTTGTGGAGGACGGAGAACAGTGTGACTGCGGAGAACCTGATGTGAGCATATTTTATATCATTAACCCTTTATCAGGCAAGTGATGATATTTGGTAGCTTCCACGCGTGTCCAAAATGAGGCTCTCCTGCCACTCCGTGAGGCAGCAGAACCACCTGATTTCTCCCAGCCAATCACGGAAGATCAGGCTACGTCACAGATAGTTGCAGAATGTTTTGTATAGTATTGTGGATTTTTTTTACACCTTTGTTGTATCAGTGTTACAATTTCACAAAGCTTATGTAAGTCTTTTATTAAAAACAAACAGAAGGATATCCTCCTGTCATGGTCTGGGGTTTAAATTTTGAATTTCCAAGTATTTCAGTGAGTAAAGGGGTTAACAGTTGTCTGAACTATCCTAACCACTGATCTACTGATCAGCTCTAAAATGTAAAGAAGTTCATTCTTTATTGTGGAAATAATAGTTTGACAAAATAACCTCAACATAAGGTCCAGTTAGCAGCTTTTTCCAGAGTTTGCAATGTCCCTTTGCTGGGGAAGACAGTGAGATGTGGTTAAAGCTTTGTATAAAGTTAGTAAGCGAACCTTGAGTTAAGATTACTACTTCAAGCAAGTAACATGCTGACTCCACGGCAACAGTGTCCCTCCTGTTTGCACCACCTTAAGCATGATGGGAACAGTAGTGCCAAAACCTGGACCATGTTTATCCCAAATAGAAATAAGGAAAAGAAAAGGAGTTTCAAAAACCATGAAATATGAGCTTTTTTTTTCATACAATATAACATATGTGAAAAAATCTATTTACTCTATTTGTTAATTTGTAGATATAACTGGTAGAGCATTTTAATTTCATGGCCTGTTTTTAGTCTTTTACCTCAGCTCTAAGCCAAGCGTAGCGCAGTGCCTCATCATTAATGCTCCCTGCGTTGCATTTGTGCAACACGGCTGAAAGATTGCCGAAAGTTCCTGCAAATTTGAATGAAGTGTTTGCGTTAAAAGGTTAAGCAAATCTCCTTTGGTTCAAGCAGCAGAGCAAATTGAAAACAGAGGAAGCAAATTGGTAGCTGACTGTGGCTTGTCAGCAGCCGGCGCTGCTGACGGGGCTGTTTGTTGCGGCTCCCACTCAGTTTGACTGTCTCTGACAGTCGAGCTCCGGCTGCTGACAAGCCACCTGTTCTTAGCGTCGCAAATGAGGCCAACTACAGAATGCTGCTTAATGGTTTCACCTTGTGATTTCCCCCACCGGTGACAAACGCATGATATACATGACATGCATATGGCTGTGGAGTGACAGGTCGTAATCTGAATGCCATCCTCTTTTTCTTGTTGTTCAAGGCAGAAAGTCAGAAATCCTTTCAAAACCAAAACTTCTACAACAATTCTTTTACAGTAACACTAGAAAGGCAAAGACAAATCTAAAAAGGCAGCGTTGTTTAGAAGGTGGCTGTGTGGAAAGTCACAGAGAGACAAAATTAGTCTTATTGTTCCAATAAAATCACACTACAAACGAGTCAGTGCTTGTGTGTGTTGTTGCGTTCACCCATAATGCTCTCTCCGCTCTTTCTTGCTGCTATAATTGGCTTTTTTTTTTTTCCTCTTGCTTGTCGACTCCCACATTTGTTTTGAATGTAACCGTGACTTGGCAGACGGTGCCATGGCAATGG
Source organism: Gadopsis marmoratus (assembly GCA_036023855.1). Taxonomy (NCBI): domain Eukaryota; kingdom Metazoa; phylum Chordata; class Actinopteri; order Centrarchiformes; family Percichthyidae; genus Gadopsis; species Gadopsis marmoratus. The sequence continues at coordinate 11,986 of JAVQJF010126045.1, read as the reverse complement.
GCGATGTTGCCTTTGTGTATGCGGAATGACACAAGAGCAGCAGCAGTCATTTCTCTTTTCGTCCTGCCAACATCTGTTGGAGTTGTGATTTGTGAGCCACAGTCAGCCTTGGAACTGCTACTCAGGAGTGAGTGAGTGTGTGATGAGCACCACTCTGTAATAAGTTACACTATATAAGAGGTTTGTCTTTTTAGCTTCTAAGTCCCCTCCAATGTACCGTTTGACCTCTGACCCTCTGGATGCTGAGTGCTCTTTTTAAAGACTCTATAACTGCTGACTTCATGTTTATCACCCGTCATTAATGACTTACTGTTAGAAAAATATTCTACTCGAGACCAGGTTGCATCTAGAACATCCTGTGTTCTTCACTGTCACTAAGGTATTTAACACAAACAAGCATTATTTTCCCAACACTTGCTACGGTTGACTTCATGTTATTACACTTTATTAATGACTTCTTAACATTTATTACTGCTCACCTGATTTTCAGGGTGACCTACTGCGTTAGAATGTGGCTCTGTTTGATGCATGTATGTTGAAGAAGAGGTAGTGCACGAGGGTGTGCACATTTAGGTTATTATTTAGTTGTAGTAACAACAGTGTGTGTGTGTGTTTGTGTGTCTGTTTACAGGAATGCACCAATGAGTGCTGCAATGCCAATAATTGCACCCTAAAGGAGGAGGCTCAGTGTGCCCACGGAGTGTGCTGCGAGGGCTGCAGAGTAAGGAACACACACACACACACAGGAGGGAGCTCACCTCGTTTGCAGTAGTATCTCAGTATCATTAGTTCAATGTCAGTCATGATGTCAGTGGGCTGACGTACTGTACCCTCATATATATATATATATATATATATATACATACACACAAACATTATATGGACACAAGTATTGGGCCACCTAAGGCAGCAGGTATTGATGTTCCATCCTGGAGGAGTTGGACTTCCTGTGCAGCCTCTGTAGGGTCCAGGTGTCGCCTCGTGCTACCAGTAGTGACACTGAAGCCCAATTCAAAACTAGTGAAAACAGTCAGAAAAGATGTCAGTGGCCTCCACCTGTAAAACCACTCCTGTTTTGGGGGTCGTCTCATTGTTGCCCTCTAGTGCACCTGTTGTTTCATTAACACCAAAGCAGCTGAAGCTGATTAACAACCCCCTCTGATACTTAACTGACCAGATCAACATCCCAGAAGTTTAGTTGACTTGATGCTGTACTCTGCTTAAAAAGTGTTCCTTTCATTTTTTTGGGCTGTGTGTATAAACTGGATCAAATGACTGTAATGTGAATGGTATAGTCAGAGTGAAACTAGACAGGCCTCAATTTTACTTTGTGTAAAGCTACAAATAAATGTTGGTGCATCTACAGGAAAGAGTCCACTAGGCATCATTCCTCTGAGTTTCACGTTGCTTCAGATGTCTTGTGCTCTTCCCTCCCTCTCCTCTCACCGCCAGCTGAAGCAGGCAGGAACCATGTGCCGGGGGCCGGCGGGGGCGTGTGACCTGCCGGAGTACTGCACCGGGGCCTCGCCTTACTGTCCTGCCAACGTCTACCTGCTAGACGGCTCCTCCTGCCAGTACGGACTGGCCTACTGCTACAACGGCATGTGCCTCACCCACGAACAGCAGTGCCTGCAGCTCTGGGGCTACGGTAATGAAGCGTCCATCATCACAGAGTACAGACCATACACTGACCCCATTCACTCTGTATTACTGGGATGTACATGCCCTCAGACCAGTGTTAAGCTCTTGTTTTGGGTAATTATAGTATTGGTGGTTGAAACTGCTTTAAACGACACTGTAACTGCTCGCAGACTTGACCGTGACGTGACAGTGTAGTACGGCAGCACAAAAGATCAAAACAGCACACTGACTTTTAATTCGCTTCACCATATTTTCTTTTTACAAAGATTGAAAACGATGCTATTCTTTGACAGTTTTGCCACCACTGTTTGGAGAAATATTAGATTTTGAGAACATAGTTCTAGGATAGGGATGATATGTTTATGTAATGAGAACAAAGTTGTAATAATGAGAAAAAAGTCTTAACATTATAACAATGAAGCTCTAAATGTACAGAAATAAAATGAGAATTAATGAGAAGACAATAAGGAATTATTAAAATAAAAGAAGGTGTAAAATATAATTAATTAAGATTACAACTTTACTTTATTCAAGTAATATTAAAGGTTTTCTCTCCCAATTTTCTTCAACTCTGCTCTTGAGATCTCAGAGTTCCTTTCCTTGATAATAATGTGCCCTGCCTTCATGAAGGTAGGATATATTGCAGGGCTGTTGTATTAGACTATGGTAGCATTAGCTAGGTGTAGCTAATAAACTGGCAGCTGAGCATACCGTATGTGTTTAGCCTAGCTTAGCACAAAGACTGTTGGCGTAAGGCAGAAACTGATGTCTTAGCTCCGTCAAAAGTGAAACAATTCCACCTTCCAACAACCCCAAAACTTTCTCATTTACATGTTGTGTGTTACTTAGTAATAGAAATCATACCATGTGACTTTGTTGTTTTAGAGAAGCGTTGGAGCTATTGTAGTGACTGAATACACATAAAGGGTCCCGTCCTCATAGTGGTCAGTTACTCTGTCGATACGCCACTATGAGCAAAAGCCATCTGACTCTTGATTCTACATGTGCTGGATGGAAACTGGTTTTGATCTTTTCATCTGACTCTGACACCAAACAAGCATATTCCCCAAAATGTCTGGCTGTTCCAAGTATCTCGTATTTGCCAGACATCTTGTAGCATGTCTTCCTGTAGCGGAGGGAGGGTTTACACTGTGCATGGTCGGCACTGTGATCTTCATGATGTTCAGGTGACTCGTCCAGCAGCAGCTGTCCATCTGTTGCCAAGAGCTTTGTGAGTCAGCATGTTAACGTTTGTTGTCTGTGGGGGAGAACAGTGCTAATATTGTTAGCCACAGTAAATACAAGTAAACAGCCTGAGTGCACGTTGGGTTTCCAGGAGCCCGACCGGCCCATGATGCCTGCTTCGAAGATGTCAATGCAGCAGGGAACGCTTTTGGGAACTGTGGGAAGGATGAACGTGGAAACTACATCAAGTGTGAGAAAAGGTAAGAAATGCTGGTGATACTGACACAACACAGATAGAAATGCATAGGTTACTCTGTCTATACAGTATATAGAGAGTGTATAAACAGCAGAGAGAAGAAGTTAGGGAACTACGACGGCTTCTTTATTAGGAGGCAGGTCAGCAGGCACCCCAAACCCCGTATCGCCACCTTCAGGCCATAACAGTCTCAGAGTATGGAAGTCCGTTTGTGCCAGGAAAATAAAAATAAATACATGAAATGTTAGAAATGACAAATTATAAAAATACTCATGATAAGTCAAAACTATGAGGTCTAACTTTTAAACTTAAAAAATATCAAAACTTCGCACTCAGTCTTTTGGCGTCCAGACATTCTCGGTGTGTCTGGACATTCTTTCTGTCAAGCTTCACCCTGCAATCAAACAAGGAGAACAGTCAGAATCACCAGCTGTAGTCCTTCCGACAGTATTGGCTGTTACACCGTTAATATGCAAACAATAATATCAGAGTTGTTCTTTCTTTCAGTGAAATGTACCCAGTAGCAGTCAAGATATCCCAACTTTTAGTTACTTGTCAATGCTTGTAAAAATGCTTGATCCCAAATTTCCCCTAATGCAACTCGATAGCGTCTGTTAGTATGGCCATGTTCTATCAGTTCTGCTGCCCCCACGTGGCCAAAAAAATAATAAGTGCAGATTTAATGAAATGATAACAGAAGTCTTGCTTTCTTACTGTCACAGATCACGTCTATAGCCATGTAGTCATCATATGGACATTTGGTTGTTTTCAAATCCCTGCTGCTGTTAGCGAACACACACAGAGTCTGACTGTGCACGGGCAGCACAGGCCTCGTTTCCGTGGCACAGCGCCAGAGCTAATTAATGGAGTCAAATTAGCGATTTAGCTATGTAAATGAGGCTGTGGATTAAGGTGGTTGACGGCTACCTCGTATGATCCACCACTGCCCAAAGCCATTATGGAGTCCCACAGGCATCATTACAGTGTTTTCTGGCCACTGAGGGTCAAAAGAGCTGATTACAGGATATGTAAACGGCTGTTATTAAGACATGTGAGTAACTGCCCATCATTCTCTAAGCCTCTTCTTTTGTCTTCCTCGTGTGTGTGTCTGTGTGTGTGTGTGTGTGTGTCTGTGTGTGTGTAGGTGTGTGTGTGTGTGTGTGTGGCTGTTGTGGCTGTTGTGGCTATTTTCTCCCTCACCTACAGTATCCAAACGTTTCTCACCTCCCAATAATTTGTGGGGTTTATAATATCCCTATTATGTACAGTAGCTGTTCCGATTTAAAATTTTCTATGATTCAGATATTTGGTGATGTATATTAATTATGTCTTTTTCTCTGTCAGTCCTTAGAGAATGTATCAAAATGGCCTATTTGGTAGCAGGTCAGAAGCCCTTGAATAAAAGATTTACATAAATGCCGAAACAGCCTTTACAGCCGAAAACTAAGAAATCCTCCGTCTGTATGTTCTATAAAAACAAGACATTTCTTCTACAAAAATGAATTTATGAGGGGTCGTAAGAGGCTGCTATCCTCAGAAGAATTAACTCTTTTTTCATTGTCAATAAATAAATCCCACAAAAAGACCAAAACAGACGAGGAGTTAGTCCGTCTCTCACTACTTTCTGACTTCCCTCCCCGGTGCCTGGCTCCCAGCTCCATGCCCATTGGTTCCTACTGAATATATAAATCTTTAAAAAGGCTCAGTCATTTCATAAAAATTGTTTTTCTGAAAGAAACAGAAGTAAATAGTGCATTAGTTGAGCACTATTTTCAGCGGTGGATTAATCCATGTTTGGTGCTGTAGTGAGTATTTGGAGCAGCAGGACTGTGTGTGTGTGTGTGTTCATGGTAATGAAGGAACAACAGTGTGGCTCACTGGTGTGTTTTAATAGTTTTTGGACAACAATGTAGCTCCATGGCACAGAGGACGAAGATCTATCAGGCTGTGATACACACAATACTTGTTAGTAGACAGATGTATTATTGGTTTGGGTCTGCACATGAGACTCGTTGATAGTTAGAAAAATATAGAATATCACCAGACTCGAATAATGAATTTTCCATCCATCATATGCTGGATCAGCTGGTAATTCACCGTTCTATGTGTGTGCTTCTATCTTTGTCCAGCGATGCCAAGTGTGGTAAGATCCAGTGTCACAGTGCTGCCAAGAAGCCCAAAGGCACCAACGCTGTGTCCATCGACACCACCATCAAAACGAACGGCATCGAGGTGAAGTGCCGCGGAACCTACGTCTACAGCACTCAGGACGGCCAGGGCGACCTGCCCGACCCCGGTCTTGTCATGACCGGCACCAAGTGTGGAGAGGGCAAGGTTGGTCTACACCGGGCCGGCCTCTAGAGACCATAATAAGAGTCAGCCAATTAAAGTGATGTGATTGATTGATTTATTTATTCTAATATGTCCTAACTGAACAATCCAACAGTTTACATGAACAGTGAACCAGTCATTTGGCGTGACAAAGGCCTGACAGCAATGACCATGAGGTTTACAGGGTTTTTGATCTATCACTGTGTCTGGCCACCTGCCCCAGAGCATGAACACCTGCCTGGTGGTTTGAACTGGCCTGCAACTGAAGAGCACAACACATCTTAGTCACAAAGGATCTAAAGCTGTGTTCTCAAGCCAACAAAACAAGTGCTAGAGCACTGTTCCTGCTCAACTATCCGCACTGCGATGTAATACCTCTTCACTACACATTTCTTTTGGATTTCTGCTCAGGTTTGTTGGCTTAAGCGCAAAACACACTGCCGCCAAATGCCGCCCCTAGCACCAATAGGAAACCAGTCCAGTCTGTCCTCATCCATCGTTACACACTGACGAGACAGCGACAGCAAGAGGTGAGGAGAGAAGGTCCAGCTGCCATGGGAGCAGAGGAGAAGAAGATACAGCCTTGTAGATACAGGCACAAGTGAAATAGTTAAAACTACAGTGAAAAGTACAAACTAGAAATAACGTCTGTAGTTGGCCCAAAAAGCAAAGGTACTGTTTTTCCTGTACCAAAACTGAAACTCAAAAAAGTTTGCATTCTGCAGTCCACATGCAAAATGGAAATATGTGATTTTATCTTACCAGACTAGAACAGACTTGGTCCGACAAATATAATAGTACAATCGTAATGTGTGCTCCAGCCTCACAAAGCCAAAATTAAACATGGCTGACATGCTTCCCACAAGCAGTTGTGGGACCAAAGATAGGACCAAAGATAGCTTGTTAAAGAGAAGAGCCACCACTCTGCAACTGGACTGTGTGTGTTTGCAGTTTAACAAAAGCAGCAGAGTTGTGAGTGTCAGAATCTCCCAGGTCAATTTTTAGACCTATTCTGAGAACATTAGCTTTATACAGTAAATAGCTTTTCAACTTAAAGCGTCTGAATCAGGACCAGCAGTATTAGTAGTATAAGTAGCCTGTGAAAAATAAGTTGTGCTAAAGTACGTAGGCTATACCAAACATTGTAGCCAGCGTTGCATTTCATTTACATGCCTTTGTGCTGCTCATCCCATTTGCAGGTTGCAGACGTTAACTAGGCTGCAACTCAAACGTGTTTCTGCCTCCTCAACTAACAGGTGCTTACAGATCTAACCTCAATATTTCAATTGCAATTATGTTAATTAAAGCTGCTTTAATCAGTCCTCTGCAGTTCCTCTCAGCTCTACAGAGCCTTTTAGCCTCTTTCAGCTCGTTGTTTTGACCAAATCCTCACAGTTTTTCTGCTTTCTTTCAGTCTCACAACTAATCAGTGTGATTCCCAGCAGCAGCAGCTGTTTTCAATGAAAAAACTCAGATTAACTCACTGTACACTTCATACAGACACAGAACATAGTGGGATTCTAAGTTGATAACCCAGCCTACATGAACTGCAGTATTCTGGATTCAGATTTTGGCTTTATTGCAACAAAGTTATATGGGCCCCAGATCTTCCCTGCACTGGCTCTTAGACTTGACCTTTGATGAACCTGTTCAGTGAGAACATCATTTATTCCAAGTAAAGACATTAGTACCCAGTCACTAATATTCTCCGCTTGAATAAAAGATCGGGGTTTTATATCAACCCACTTGATGCAAACTTAAATGTCACAGGGACCCAGGAGGTCTGTTCCGTGTCGGGTGTTTGTTTAAGGCACTTTTTCTAAACATGGTTTGGGTTACAAGTCAGACGCTTTATAAAGTTTTCCCACCTACAGACACACGCAAAAATCATACAAAATAAGGGCTGCGTTATGCTTGTGAAATACATGTGTATATGTGAAAACGCACACACACAGTAATATATGCAGTCTCCTCCATTCCACCAGTAAATGCTATTCCTTTGCTGTCTATATTGCGTTCCCTCATATCTGCAGCACATTCCAGCCACTTGAATTCCATTTCAGCTATTGTGCAGGCCGCACTGTGAGGACTGAATAGGGCTGCATGAGTAATATATTATAAATAGGCAGCAGACAATATTGTCTGCCGTCCAGCATGATGAGTTTTGAGTCATCATATTTTTTCAGCAATAAATGCACACATAGCACAAAACTGCTGCTTCGAATCACACCGTCACACATTCACCCAAACTAAATTGATTCGCCTGCTAACAGTAACAACAAAAACAACAACGGGCAGAGCAGGAGATACAGCACTAATGCAGATACTAATGTTAGCACTAATGTGGAGTTCTACATAAAAACAAAGTGATGAATTATGCCCTGCAGTTTGCCAGTGAAGCCTGCCAGGCGGCTGCGGCTCAGGAGGTAGAGCACTGTCCGTTAACCCCAGGGTTGGAGGTTTGATTCCCCCTCCTCCTGTCGAAGTGTCCTTGAACCCACCTCAGCTCACACCAGCTGTATGTGCATGAGAATGAATCTGTAAATGTGCTTGGTACCGTAAAGGTAAGTGGTATATAAGTGAAGACCGTTTACCTCCAGTAAGACTTAAAAAGCCACATGTCACTGTCTTTAATCCAGATTACATTAAGTCGCAACGTTTTAAATCTTCATAGCCAATCATTTTCATTTTTCAAGCCAATGATGGGATAATTTCTACAAGTCACACAGCAACTACAGTAACTGAATGGGACTATAACCTCTTTGTGAAAGGAATAGTAATAGAAGATGGATATCATATCTGTGTGTTCAGCACAGAGCTGGAGTACATGGTTAGCCTAGCTTAGCATAAAGACTGGAAGCAGGGGGAATCAGCTAGCCTGGCTCTGTCCAAAGTTCAAAAATCCACCTACCAACACCTCTAAAGCTCACTAGATCCTTTACACTTGCAGCAGAGGTGTAGACTTGGGTCATGAATCTGCTAACAGATTTGACTTGACAAAATGAAAAATGACTTTCAACTCGACTTTGACTAACATCGTAATGATAATAATAAGAAAAGTGAAGTTGATTTCTATAGCGCTTTACACACGGCAAGCAATAAAAACAAAGACACAGGAATAAAATCTTAAGGCAGAAACCAGTTGAACCAGACATAAGATAAAATCTCTGCAGCATATTAAACATAATAAGAGGTCAAACATAAAACCCTGAACTTTAACACCATTTCCCAAACACTTAAAAATATCATTAAAAAGTGTGCAGGCTCTACGCCACCTTTAAATGGTGTTTTTTTGTTGTTGTTTTTTTTGGCGTCACTTGGCAAAAATGCCATAACAACCGTGCAGTATATTGTAAGTTAAGTGGCCTGAGAGAGCCCCTCCTCTTGGCTCCGTTTTCAGGCTTCAGAAAATCTAGCCCCCGTGACGGGACACTTTGGCCAATCACAGGTTTATTTCAGGTGAACGGTGTGTTTATGCTCGTTCACGTTCCTTCAACGGTGGACAATGCTGCAACTTGTGATATATTTCCAACAGCATATAGCACCAAACAACATGTCCCGCCTCCGCATGGAGCTTCGGGCTCATTACGTTTGATGCTCTGGAGCTCATATTGACAAGTGGCAAAGAGACATGATGGCAGACAGTGGGGGATAGCTTTTGAGGGGGGACAGTGGTGTGCGTTTGTGGTGTACTAGCCTCTCACCCAGCTGCCTCTGAAGCCTGGGGCGCTCTGCTCTGCAGGGCTGGAGGGGCGTCTTTGAGAAGACAAGTCGCACCGACAGGGACCAGGGTCTCGGTGAGGCTCACGCCGTGGACTCTACGAGGCACGAGGCAGGGGAACGGATTCCTTCTGCTGCCGGTCAAAGAGAGTGGCTACTCAGAGTGATACGAGGCAGACGAGAGGCGGAAGGTTTTGTATAGGTTGCGCAGATTGTGCCTACCCCAGCTCTGGCGGTTAATTTAATTTTCCTGACATTGGAGGAACTTAGAATGAATCTTTCAGCAGCCCATTATGTTGTGTGAGCGGGAAGGAAAGGCGTGTTTGTCAGTGCAGACCAGCTGAAAACAGGTGATACCTGAGACCATCGCCGTGTCGTTATGCTGCACATGTTCAGTCAAATCTCTACAAGTGTTTCTTCATTTTCTTGTTTTGTTAATTTGCACGTGTTTTCTGAAGTTGCTGTTTTTTGTCTTCTCTCATCGACACTCCATATAAACAAATGAATAAAAACAGAACCCATCCACTTCCTTTCCTTTGCTTCTTTCCATACGCTTTTATCTGAGGTTTATTTGGGTGGTTTTGTTATATGAGCTGTTGGCGTTCGGGTAGAATAAGAAGGTGTTTTTCATAAATGGTGTTTTTCAGCGGGCTCTATAATCTGTGTTTCACCTCTTCACACAACTGAAACGTGTCACTGATTCATCCTTCAGTCTGCTTCTATCGTTCCCCAGCTTTATGTATAACACAGTTAAGATAGATGTTTCAAGCTTCTTATAAAACAAAACATCACTTGAGCATTCATGTAAATGGGTATTAAAATGAATATTAAAGTAGCATAAAGACCAAATGTGTTTGGTAAAAGCAGCTGGATAAACACCATTACGCGCTGTAAAAGTCTATAAAAGCAGTGATTTTGGAAGTGATTTAAAGCAGGATACTGATGCTGCTTTCCCAATCTCCTTTAGGCAGCCAGGTTGTTCCAAAGCCTGAGGGCACCGGCAGAAGGCCGATCAAAGACTGTCTATGTGTGTGAGTGTGCACTGTAATCTCTAACACAGTATGTGATCATTCTGCTTGTGTTGCCACAGGTGTGCAGAGAACGCCGATGCCAAAATGCCCCTTTTACCGAGCTGGAGACTTGCATCGCACGCTGCCATGGCAACGGGGTAGGCACACACACATACGCACGAGCATAAAGAGTCATGCAACAGACTCAACTCACTTAGCTGCCGGGCACAGCTCCCTAATCTTATTGTCACACTGTGTCCTTGGGCAAAGGTAACGCGTCGCAGCGCTGTCACCGAGTCTGCCGTAAAAAGGCAGGAAAATAGATGGCTGGAATACAGCAGCAACTGAAGTGATGAACTATTTATTGGAGCAGTACAAGCAAGCCTGTGGCAGATAAGGAGGAATTATACATATTTTATGAGTCAGTAACCAAGCTCTGGAAGTGGAGTGTTTGGGGCTTAAACACTTGTTACTCCAAGATGAAGACGATGACGTAGATAGGGGTTATTTATCAGGGAACGCTGACGTTGACGTCTGAAATCATTGTTGAATGGTGGAGTATAGATAAGGTGTTGATTCTATGAATGACCTGTTCAAGAAAATCCATCAAACACAACCATTAGAGTTGCATGTAAAAAGTAGTTAACTCTGAACAGGATCAGCAGGTGTAGAACATGGATGGATGCATGGAAGCCAAATGAAATTCCGATGTTGCTACGCTCACCGGTGGGAAATTCCACCTTCACACTAATTTCCTCTGGGATCAGCACTTTCAAGTTTCAGGTTTATGGCAGCTGACTGATGTTACGTTGTAGGGCTTCATCATTAAAACCGTCACCAGTAGGAGTCACTAGGGCAGTGATGAGCATATGATCCCTCATGAGTTTCTACTGTGGTGAATGGCACATTTATTCATGTGGCATCTTTTTTAGTGCGATCACCATCATGTGAGTAATACTTAACCAGTGGTTAGAGGGGAACTGCGCCAATTTTACACATCAAATGTGTTTCCAGGTGTTGTGGAGTACTACTACATGTGTGAATAAAGTTGAATAGAGCCTTTTGTGTCCCCAGAGGGAGCTGAAGTCTGATAAATGTCTTCATGTGATGTCACTTGGGGCTCTCTTATTTGCCGCTTCAGGCGTTGTGGCTGTTGCTGCTCGTTCTGCTCAGTTTAGTTCAAACAACACCAGATAAATTTCCTCAGTGTGACTGACAGGGATTACCCTGTCAGTCACACGGGGGTTGAACCACTAAGGATGTTAGGTGTTTTTTTTGGAAAATTATATTTATTTTTTGTAGATTTAACCCAATTTGTGCCAGTTTGGAAGGTCCAAAGAGAGAGAGAGAGAGAGAGAGAGAGGGCATAAGGTGTGGAGGGTTTGCCGTCCCTTTCAATTAGACTACTGTTACAGCTTAGATTACTGCTAGAGCGCTTTGGGAACCGTTGCTACATTTCAAAGGCGCTATACAAGTAAAAAAGTCCAAGTCCTTCCATTTCCACATCCCACTGTGAGAGGGCTGCTACCATCCAGGTGTTAGGAGTTGCTAGTGCAGTGACTAGTGTAGCTGTTGTTATTAGTGTAGCTGCTGCTGCAAATAACATTGTAGCTGCCATTGCTTTACATTTTCTGTATGTGGAGTTGTACTTTGATTGCTGTGTGTTCTCTTTCATCCTGCTCTTACCCTACCCCCCTGCCCCCCTATATTTTCTTTTTTTTCTCTCTCTACCCAACCGGTCGAGGCAGATGACCGCCCACCAAGAGCCTGGTTCTGCCTGAGGTTTCTGCCTGTTAAAAGGCAATGTTTCCTTGCCACTGTCGCATAGTGCTTGCTCATGGTG